>LSSL01000198.1:0-31775 GCA_001953115.1 Smittium mucronatum | reverse complement strand
TAAATATGATAAAATATAATTATTTTTTCAATATTTATGAATGTATTTTTTTTATTTTTTGTCTAAAATTTCAAATCAAATTCTTTAAATGTTAACAGTTAAGTTGATAAATTGAATAATTCTAAAAAAGAATATTTTAGGTTAATTATAATTAATAGGATGCATTTTAAAGGTTAAAATTATTTTTACACAAAATTAGGCAATTATACACAAACTCTATTTTTTGGACAATATGGCACCTTAAATACTCCGTATTCATACAAAAAATATAAGTAATCTTTCTATTTGACAGTTATATTTAATCTAATAATTTCTATAATGATAAATTATTCCAAATTTACTAAATTCAAGTTTCTCTGAATGGAGACAGTTTGCTATACATTTTCGCTGTTTCCCTAATAAATATACTATATATAGTTAATTATACCGCATTTAGCTAAAATAAAACCCCATATACATATAAGGTGACTATAATTGGTAATTTTGGCGCGGAATTAATTTTTTTTGTTCATAAAAATTATGGAATCTATTGACTAAAACTTTAAATTACCAGTAATATTATTGAATTTCGATTTGGTCTATTACCTTTATAGATAAAGTAATCTGAAATTTAAAAGAATTAGCCACATAAATAAATTAAAAAAACTGTCAAATAAAAAGAGTTTTTATGTTTTGTGTATAAACTCGGAGTATTTAAGGGGCTCTATTAGGCAAAAAAGAAATTTTGTGTATAACAGCATATTTTGTGTATAATTGCCTAGTTTTGTGTAAAAAATTGTATTTTTGTGTATAAATAATTTTAACCTTTAAAATACATAATATTAATTTTAATTAACCTAAAATATGGTTAATGAATAAACATAATTATTTATTATATACATATTAATCTCTACTAATAAAAGATAAGTAATTTCACCAAATAATTTTATATATCTATAAAAGTTTATTTTATTTGAAAAATATCCATAAAAACTAACCAGAATAATAGTTTTACCAAATAGGAGAGCTCAATTGCCAATTTTTGAGTTAAAAATTAACTAATATGCGTTTATTTTTAATAAAAAAGGTTTTATATCTTGGGTAAGACATTAAATATGATAGACCAACTGAAGTGTTTTATTATTATCTAATATTTATTAAAATAAGCATATAAAAATCAATTTTGTCAAAAAGTTAAATATTTTTAAAATAAGAAGGACAGGGAAAATATATGAAGCTTAGAAAATTCATTAAACTCTAGAAAAGATATGACAAATAATTTTTTTTCATTAGTTTTTGCCCAAAATTGTTGAAATTTTTTTGAAAAAAATACCTATTATTTCGATATTCGAATTTTTTGTATATTATTTATTTACTCAATCATTTAATGAATGTTATGCATACCAACTGCTAAATCACATATCTCTATTTAAAAAATAGATGTAAATTTATCTCTTATTTGAAAGTATAAATAAAAAATAAAAAATAATTGAGAATATTTTAGCAAAAATGACTTTATAATAAAAATTTAAAATAATAAAAAATCTTTTTTCTTTGAATTTGAGGTTATTTTTTGAAAATATGATAGTTGAGTTGAAAAAAAAATTAATCAAGATTAAAATTAAAATTTTAAAAAAATTATTAATATTATAAAGAATGGTTTTTTAGAATTTTTTTTATCTATTGCAAAGTAATGATTAAAATCTTCAAAAATCACCACATCGATGAAAATATATAAATATATTTTTTACTTTAAAACTCAGAAATAAATCTAAAACTTTCGTAATTAAAATATTCAATATAAAAACCACTATTTCTTTATAATTAGGTTTCAAAAATATTCGATAAAGTAAAACCCCCTCTTTTTTGTTAATATAAGTTTTGACGAAAAATTTTCGAAAAATATTATAAATTTTTATATTAATCAGCAATATAATTTTTAAAAATATTTTAGTAGCTCATTTAACTATTAGAATCACTAATAGTTTTTGAATAAATCTATTATATATCAAAGTTAAGCAAACATTGTTTTTTGAAAACGATATTTGCATTATATATATATTATTTCCGAAAAGATTTTTGGTAGAATTATTGTATTAAAAATAAAAATTTTGATGAAAATGAAAATTGGCTATTATAATATCTACCCCTCATTATTTTATCAATAAATATTAAAAAATAAAAAAAATTGAATTAATCTTAAAAATAGTTCAAAATTAAAAGGTATAATAATTTAGATGGATAGTCGAAAAAAAAGGGGAACAATACAAGAAATTTTTTAAAAAACTCAATAATTATTCAATCTACGCCCATTATTACCTGTTTCATAAATTTTCAAGAGTTTAATTACAAAAAAATTTATGGAACACGCGATCAGAAATATGAATAATTTTTATTGTAAATTTAGAATCCCATTATCAGGAAAAAAAAAATCAAAATTAGATCTTTTTAAAATCAAAAAAATCTCAGTTTTAGAACATTTTTTGCTCTATTATGCTTCACCCCAATTTTTTGAGGAAAATTTTCAAAATAAAAAGGCTTATATATGATATTTATGGAAAATTTATCACTTCCAACTTTAAATCACATGAATATTCCTATTTTTATTCAAATAGCGCATATATTTGTTTTAATAAATGCATCTTTAAATAAAAGCTTAAATTTTCAGCAGAAATCATTAAAAGTGACCAAAATAATTGAGGATTAGAACAAGTGTAATGATAACAAAAAAAAAAGAAGCTATATAATAATGTTGTTTATATTTTTCTGTCAAGGAATTCGATGAAAAAATAAAACGAAAAAACTATAATAAGCAAAAATAATATAGATTTAGAAAGAAAAATTCAGGAATGGATATAAAACATTATAATATATATATATATAATGTATCGCTTTATTATAATCAACCTAAAACTTCATTTATAAATCCCAAACGAAAAAAAATTCTTTTATATGCCATCCCATAAAAATTTTTCAAAAAAATACAATTGGTAAATTTATTATTTTTTTGAATCTAGGTTTAATCAAAACATTTGAAACTAAAGTTATAGTCCATAAAAAAAAACATGCTAGTGTGGTACTATCAATAAAATTAATATTATAAGAAATATATAATAGTACAACATTTTTAATAAATCTCTCATTATAAAAAAATAAGTCATATCATTCGTTGAAAAAACGTTTTTATATAGTATAAATTTCCCATATTTTTTTAGTTATCAAATATAAGATCTTTTAAATTATTTAAAGAAAATTATATTATAATATTTTTGGGAAAAAAGATATTTGCTTTAAATTAAATATATATACAAATGCATTAGATACAGAACCTTTGAAATATTAATTAAAATATTCGAATATTAAATACGACAACTTTTAATAAATTTAAATATATTAATTTTTTTATTATTCAAAGTAAATACAAAGACCAAATATTAATAAACGTATTAATTTTTTTTTTCCATTTTTATGATTAGTAAAAATTATTATGAGTATGATTATGATATCTAATTTGAGGTTAGAATTGTAAAAAAATCGAATCAAAATTAACAATATATAATTTTATTTCATTTATTAAGAGTTTAAATTAGATAATTTTCAATTAAAAAGAAATAAATTTTCCAAAATTCACTCAATAAACTTTTATTTTTTTCAAAAAATTTATTTTCAAACTTACTAAAAATATAAACTATAAAAAATATAAATTTACGCATCGAAATTAATTAATCGCGTTAAGTATCGATCCTTAAAATTTTCCATTATTATTATTTTTATGTTATTTCCAAAAATAAAATTATTGGTATTATAATTTCTTAGAATAAATTTATTCCTGATAATAAAATAAGAACGTTTAGTTATTTCTAAATATAAGTACAAAAAAATACTCACCAAAAAATACATAACTATTATTTATTTATGTATCAATAGAAATTATTACATAATATAATTACAAAATTATAATTTCTTTAGTTCAAAAAATATCATTTTCTATTCTGAATATAATTTTTAAATATTTTTTTATAATATCAAAAATTAATATATTCAAATTATTAAGGATAATCTGAATCTTATAAAAAGATATATTTAAATGAATATAGAAAATTCACATTTTTATTCCTCTATATATTTTTTTAAAAGGTAAGCTATCATAAATTAAATAATCAAATTAAAAAATGATTAATCTATAATATTTCACATAAAATTAAATAGGGTTTTAATTAAAATTGTTAATGAAAATTAAAAAAATACTTATGAATCTTATCACATTCACATATTTGGTTAAATTTATCTCAATTTAGTATAAAAATCCCCCTTGAAAAAACCTTATAAACAAAGCTAATTAACATAAATAGCGAGATTTTTATGCGGGTAAGGAAAATATGTTTAAAATTTTTAATTTTGAAAAATATTTTACATGTATCTGGAAACTGATATTATAAAAAAGATAGGCAAAAAAATGTTCCGCTTATATTAATGTATTTTGTAGAGTTCCCGGTTTTAACGTATTATTCTAGGTTTTATTTGACTGTTTAAATCAAAACCAGAAAACTATGATAATTACATAAAAAATACAAAATAGAATATAATTATACATATCTGCTATAAATAAATAAAAAACGCTATAAATAAATCTGGAGTTAACAAGATTGTTTTTTTTGAATAAAAATATAGGTCTGTTAATTGAGTTTTTTGGAATTTTGAATATAAAAAAGGTAATTTTTAACAAAAAAAACAATTCCATTAAGATTGAACATCTTTAAAACTAAATTTTTTGAAAGATAAACAATTTTTTAATATAGTAGATTTTTTGAATTTGAATAATAATTTTGGTAATAAAACCAATGAATAGTTATTAAAATTGACAATCATATTAAATTTAAAACGGTTTTATTTTCTTTCCATAAAAAAAAAATAATTAAAATTTAACAAATATATACCTATTTTTTTTTTATTTAAGCGCTTTCTTATAAAAAAATAGAAAAAAAGATTTCTAACCATATAAATAAGTGGCTAAATTTCCAAAAATATATTAAAATTAGATTTATTTAAATATATTATCGATTGCGACAGGTTTAATTTAATTTAAAATTTTTTTTAAAAAGAATATCTTCACTAATTGCAGAAATTCTTGCATAAATAGGTTCCTGTTTCAAATATTTTTTCTTTTGGTAAAAATATAACTCGGAAATTGATGTATTTTTTTAATTTTTTTTCTAATATTTTTTATTGACTAGTAAAAATCAAATTGGTAATTATGTAGTTTTTTAGTGCATAGATTCCCAATCTATAAATGTAAAAAGTTTTTTTCAATTAATTTCTTTTTGATATTTGCGCAAAATATGTGTTTACTTATATTTTAAAAAATCTAATATATATAAATATATAATATAAGAATGAGTTGGTAAAAAATAACATAAATTATAAAGCTTCATTTTCTGCTTTAGAAAACCCATAAATCGTTGATATATGTATAAAATATTATTATGAAACATTTTTTTTTTAATAATTAAAAAATATTTAAAGAAAGTGTGTTTAAAGCTTTATTTAAATTTTTATAAAATAGAGCGACGTGATTCACTCAATATTTATAAGCAAGCGATTAACATGATCTTTTTTTGTCAAATAATAAATGATAAATTATGAATAGAAAAAATGAAAAATGAAAATTTTGTTATTATTATTCGGAAGAATATTATTATTATTAAGACTATACTTTTTTCAACTAATGAATCATTTTAAATAAATAATTCATAAAATTATATATACTACGCTTAATTTTTTTAATTTTTTGGTTCAAATTTCTAAAAAAAAACGAGTTTTTAAAATTTGCAAAATTTATAACTATTATTTTTTAACTTAAAACATATTTTTGAATGAAGATTTTAAAAGAGTCTTTTTTTTAAAAAAATCGACTAATAAATAGAAAGTTACCTTTTTATTTTTATTTTTTGATACTACTTTACTGTTTTCGTTTAGTGAATTTTTTATTTATAAAAAAAAAAAAAATTCCTTTCCAAAACTTTCAAAGAGGAATAATAATACTTTAAATAAAATTTTACATTTATCAGTCTAAATTTATGTTTAATCACAAACAAAATGATTTTTTCATGATTCTAAGACAAAAGAACTCATTGATAAATATATAATATTTTCAAACCGAAATAAACTGTCTATTAGTGAATTTTTTTATTGAAATTTAAACTTATAATTTTTTCTAAATGTTTAATTTGATAAATAATTTATGGATTCTAGTCTATTTTAGTATTTAAATATGCATATTTTACTAAGAAAATTTATAAAGTTACATAAATAAATATTGTATTTAAAAATTATTATTATTATCAATCAAAGGGAAACAGAAATATAATTAGTCAGAATTTTAATAAAAATGGAGCTTTTTAAGCTCATAAAAAGGATATATTTTGAAAATTTATACCAAGATAAACATCAGATTTCCTAAATAAGAGGAAGATAATAGAAAATAAGGATCTTCAACGTATTTTTTTTTAAACTAATTTTTTTTGTATTTATATAAATGTATTTATGTATATGAATCACTCTTCCAAAAATTCAGTTTTATAATTATTAAAATTTGTATTGATATTGTTTATTTTAAAATTTATTTTACATTTGAGCTTAATTTTTATGTCTTATACTAACTCTGTATTTAATAAATACGTATAATTTCCTTTTTTAGAACCTATTGCTCAAATATAGGTAAAATTTAATTTTTTAAGCGCGGAGGTTTAAATTTTAGCTCTACCATTCTACGAAATATCTTCCCATATTCCTATTTATAATCTATATATCTCAAAGTTATAATACAACAAATTCTTAAAACACAACATTTTAGTTATTTGGTGTAAGCTTGGTATTCTTTTTTTTACTGATAAGATAATATATTAAGGTATAAGAACCGTTCACCAACATCATTTAATATGTTAAAAAATGCAAAAAATATCAAATTCAATTTTATATAAAATATGGGACTATTCATAGAGACGAAATTTTGTTTTTTTCAAAAATTATGGGACAATAATAGAATAGAGTCTGAAAGTTAAAACTTCAAAATAAAATATAAAAACGGGAAATATCATTTTAATTTTTTTTAGTTTATTAAAATTAATACGGGGGTTTTCGCCAAAAAAATGTATTCGAATATATAAAACTGAAATTAATTAAATTTGTTGGCTTTAGACTTACAGAAAATTTTTTAATGTTTAATTAAAATGATGAATCTAAAAATAAATAATTATTACATATCCAAGAATTCTATATGTTTTTTTTTTTTTTAAAAAAAGCCATAAAAAATTCGATAAATTAATTAATATGCTCTTTTAATTTTTTTTAAAAAGTTCAAGGCATATTTTTGAAATCATCCAGTTCCATAATTTTTATTTTTTAACACCAATAAAAAAGAAACGTAGTGTATTTATCTTATTAGCCATAAACTTTATATAATAAGACAAGAAAACAAGATTAAAGAAAATGATCAGCTTTCTAAAAAACAGAATCTTTTAAATGAAGATAAAACTGAATTTTTAGTGAGTGATAAATAAAATTGTTATTTTTTAAGCCGCTTTAAAATTACTTTTCATTTAACAAACCTTTATTTGTTTATTTTAATGGTTTATAGTGGGTAAGGGGAGGGGGGTTGGTTTGCCCTATTAGGGCATGAAAGTTAAACAATAAGATTGGAAGCTGACTGTTTTTAAAAAATTTTAAAAATAAGGTTTGCGAATGTTAAAATCAATGTTTTAAAAGTTTTTTTTGTAGGCTAATTTAGTAAATAATCAAATGTATTTTTAAGAAAATATCTTTAATTATAGAGAAAATTTTGATGCTGGTTTAATATAATGAATTTTTATTTGATTTTCCCAACAATCCCATCCTGTTCTATGCGGAAATGCGCGTATTTTTCTAAAAACAAAACCAATGTATTGTATCTGCTATATTCCGTATAGGACATTTATAATATCTGAAATGAAATTGTTCAAATATAGCCACAGACCTTATTATCCAAAAGAGCCCAGATGGCTGTAGTTAATATTCTTATTTTACTATATTTGGAGTAATGAAGGAATCTAATTAGATGGTATTCATAACACACGCAAAGAACAATGCAAGTATCTAATACTTTGGCATTTAATTCTTAGTTTACAGGGGTTTAGCCAAGTTATGTATTGAACTCACTAAAGCTAATTACATTGTATATGATCCCTTCATCTTGCTAATCTATCTTTTTAGTTACTTTTTTTGGATCATAAACTGTATTCATAACAATACCCAAAAATAAGTAAAGTATATAAAAAAGTTATAGAATCATTAAGCGTTTAAAATTGCATTTTAAACAACAAACCAAAATGCTCTATTATGGATAAAAAATACATCATTTCTCATAACACGCAAAAAAAATAGTTATGAAATATATTTATTCAAGACTAGGATGATCTTGGATGTTAGACCAAAAATAAGTAAACTTAATAATAAAAGCTGGCAGATTATTTTACTAGATAAATGATATTTGTAGATACCTCCATAAAGATAGATTTATCCAAATAACGAATCAGCTTATCGAGAGAAAAGTGATAGTTGAGATAAGTAGCTGAATTAAAGTATAGCTAATGGCTCATTTAAATATTGGGAAATTCTATGACATACTAGATGACTTTTTCCGCAAAGACTTTTAGGTTAATTTTATTTAAATGCGCAATTGGCTCACTAACTGTGCATATTTTAAAATTTTTGCAGAATTTTCGAACTTTGTGGTACCCGCAAATGTTATTTGCTATATGTAATATTTCGAGCGAATAAAAAACGTATTTTTACAAATCGAGATTAATATTAAAAAGGGAATGGGAAACTTTTAAAAGTAAAACGTCTGATATTCCAAAGAACCTGCCATTAATAAAACCGAAATTTATGGATATTGGGGTTTTGAGGTGTATGTAAGAGTTTGGGCTTTGTTTTTGAAACACGAAAAATAAAAAAAGATAAATCTCACTCAGATTTTAACCAATTAAAGAGGTAAGGATGGATTTTTATTTCGAAAAAAAAACTTTGGATTTAATCATCTTATGAGCTTTTCATTCTCATTTTGGAATAAACTTGATTCCTAAAAATAATTTCTTGAGCTTTTTGCTCCCGTAATAAAGTTTAGCCGATTTCCAAAATAAGAAGGATATTAAAAATATTACTAAGAGACACGTCATTGTCTAAATTAGGATTGCATATATAATTAATAGGTTTGCCTACATTGATGAATGTTGTATAATTATCCCATTCATTTCAAATTAGGATGTCATTAACCTACCGAAACTTTTATACTAGAAAGCACATAGCTGTGCTTTTGGCGATTATTAATTTTATCCAATAAAATAATATAAATTAGATATCTCTCCTAGCGGCTTGAATACAATATTATATTTTTATTGGATAGTGCAAAAATATGCATAAACCGAAGCTCGTAAATTTTATTTAACGAATGTGGAGATTAATTAAAGCTTCTCCGGCTATTATTCATATCATCCTAAATAAAAAAAATTGTTATAATTTTTACTTGAGGATTAATCAGTCCTATCTCATTTCAAACAAAACAGTCATTATTTCAAATAGGCTTTAAAAATATTACTTATTCTTTAATTAATTGCTGATAATACATTTAATACGGACTAGTGATTGTCACTTTTATTAATGATGTCAACTACCTGAAATTGGAAAATTATCCAGGGTTTCAAAATACGCTCTTTTCGATTCAATCGATCTTGAGGGAGGTGTGATTAGAATATACAAATTTTTTAATAGATAATTTGAGTTTTCCTATTATCTTAAAAGGTGCATATGGCGAAATAAAAAGTTGTTAACTTGAGGAAAAAGAAAACTAAATATAATATTATGATACCCCAAAAAGAGAATTTTTATATTATTTTTGTGAATCTAAATGATAATTAAGTGATTATATTTTCAATAAAGACCTATTTGTCTCATCAAAGGTTAAGTACATTTTATTTCGGGGGTTTCAAAATAGGCTGTGGCTTTAAATGCTATAAAAAAAATATTGGCTTACTACATCCCCTAACCGTTTCAGGATATTGGGTGCAAAAATAATCATAATTTTTATATCATCAAGTAACTTTTATTTAGAATCAGATTTTTAATCGGGTTAATTTTTAATATCAATGAATAAAAAATGATAAATTTCACAAATGAGGTTTAAATACATTTTTGGTCAAAATAAGGATTAAAAGTTAGCTTTTGGGGATAATAAACCACTTATTCAAAGCCTTCAATAATGGCATAAAAAAGTTATCAGTAGTTTTATTAAAAATAAGGATGGTCATAAATTAGGTCTTTATAATCGGAGATATATTTTTGACCTTTTTAAAAAGATCTAGATTGTATAAATCGATACTAAAGAATCACAGAAATTTGAATAGGCCAAAATTTGTATTTTGTGAACCACATTGACTCAGCAAAATAAGATGATTCATCTTCTTAGTTAAGGGTAAATTATTTTTCCGAACTAAATTTGTTCTTTTTGTTTATTCGCTTATGGAAGTATAAGCTTGAGTAATAGCAAATAATAGTATTATATTCCGAAGAGATTATTAAATGTATGTTCATAAATAATCGGGAAAGTTGGGTTGATAATAAATCATGTATTTATAATCTAACCACAATATATTAGCATTTTTCAAACCCATCACCGATCCCAACTGAGTAAAAAAATGTTATATTTTTACGTTTCCGTTCCGCTATCCGCAACTAATAGCGTTTATTTTAAAACCCAATCCGAAAATGAAACTTAAACTTAAATGTATAAAAGTGAGAGGTTGTTTTTATCGTCTATTTATGAGTATGAACCTAATCCCTAATCCTTTTCGGACTCAAATTCTTACCTCACTCCTATATATGTATATTTGCTATTCCAATTGGTCCAATTTACGATATATCCAATAATGCACAAATATCATCTTTCTAGGGATAGTATTGAATGAAAAACGATGGATATTTTTGCACTATCAACCCTGAAAGAGATAGCCATATTTATAATTATTTTTACATAATTAGTTAAATTAATCTAGGATGCCATATATATCGAAATAATAGCCCAACCAATTCTGATCGTATATTTTAGTCATCCGAAAGACATTCGATAAAATTTTCTTTTTAAAAATGTATTTATCAAGATTTCATGCTTTATTATCATTTGAATTTGAAGATATTAAACTCCTATCCAAAACCAGAATAGTCTCAAAGAAGAAATGTATGAGTCACCCAATTCAATGATCTGTAATAGGTTTGGAAAATCAATCTTTTCCAACTAGTAATTTCACCATAAAAGTACATTTCACTTTTTCGCTTGCTTCATTTCTAATATATTTTTAAAATTGACTTTACCATTTGGTAAGCAGAAATAGCTCCAGATCATTTTTTTTACCATTTAGCTCTTTTTGGACCAAGTTGATTTATTCCAATTCGTGAAAAACACTATTTTCTGTTATACAATGTATAAAATTAATCTAATAACTGATTTATATAAAAAGAAATAAATGGACTTATAAAAAAATAAAAAACTATTTTTGTACTTCCAGTCAAACAGGCTCAACGTATATGCTTTCTAAACGTCCCGATATATATAATTAAAGATTATCAACGTGCAGTAAAAATTAAATAGCTAATATGGCATTGATATATCATGTAAAAAATCAGTTTAGCACACATATTGGCTGCTAATGGTATCACGGTTAATTCTTCAGATGGTTAAACGAAGAATTTATTGGAAATTATATATTTAATATTTTACAAACAAAATCTAATAATAAAAAATTGCGTGTATGCAGCAATTAAATATATGGATTTATTAATGAATATCCCAGGTACACGAAACCCATTATTCTGACCTATAGTAAAATCCAATTTCTTTAATTCGTATCAAAATTAATGTTTGTTATCCTTCTTGCCAATTTGGCTAATTTACAAGCCAACCTAAAACCTTTAGTAATTAGTTAGTTTGGGGATTGGTTATTTTATTGTTTTTCGTGTCATTGCATTATTCACAGAATTTATTAACATTACGTATCCAAAATGGTCCAAATACCTACCACCATCCACTATTCTTACCATTTGGTTTATAAACCTAAAAATGTTATTCAAAATTTTGTAGTACGATAAAAGTTTAAAATACAGTAGCACCCCGCTTTAGTGCGCAAATTGAATCCAAGTTGAAAAAGTGAGCACTTAAGCGGGATACTGCTGTAATCCAATAATTTTTTTGATTTGATAACTTTTATCCAGTCGAGTTTTATAAATCTTATCAGAGATTATTGAATATCAAAAATCCCATCTGCATTATTAAAAATTAAACGGGGTGCGCACTTATGCGGGGTGCTACTGATTATGTGTTATTAGTGTAAAAAATATTTTTTAAAACCTTTATTTTTCGACTAGATTTTAACAATAAAATTTTCCAATAAAATCCGTTGAAAAAGGGATCGAAGAGCATAAAAGTCCCCCCCCCCCCCCTCACCCATTCCTCCCTCCCACCTCATCACCCGGAAATCTAAGGATTTCGAGTGAAGATTCTTTTAGAGCAACTTGGCTTTGTCCGATCTACCAATAGAAGATTTTGTGATGGTCATAGTATTAATTTTTTTACGGTCTTTTTTTCTTGACATGGTTTTATGATTAAAAAAAGGTATTTTTTTCAGAATTTCATGAAACAAAAAAAAAGAGATCTTGATTTCTTGAATGCAATAAACACATCATCAAATTAAATCGAAATATATATTTTTAATACCGTGCCCCTTATAAGTATAACTCATTATTCATCACTCTCCTTTAGGCTAATAAACCAATAGCTTCCAAAATGCTTTTATGATTGAATTCTATCCCGTATTTGATGTCGGGGAGGGGTATTAGTTCATACAATGAATATATAGTCGTGCTTTTAATGCAAATATCCATTCTTTTTTTTTTCAGATGTCAAACATGATTTCCAACATAGCATACATCCATATACCAGAAAATCACAGTCATAGGCGTAACCTTCCATTTGCATTCTGACTTGCTGCATTAAATGGATTGATTTTTTATTATTTACTACATTTAACTATTTAACTAAATCGATAAACCTAAAACTGAAAAAGGCACATCAAGACACCGTATCAAAGCTCGACAAATTGGCCTTATTAGTTCTGCGTTACAAATGCCGGTTAATTATTTTCCCTTCAAATGTAACCAATATATGAAAATTCTTTACATAATCACTTCTACTTCCGACATAAATCTCGTGCATTATGGTTTTTTCAACGATGGTTTAGAGAATAATTTAATAATCCGCACAAGTTAAATTACATAAAATTTAATTCGATGCTATTGGATAAAAAGCTATGCATTTTCCAATTGCCAATTTCATGTAAGAAAATCCTATACGGCCTTAAACTGAGCTAATAAGAAATGCTGGATATTGGAGAGAGCCTTCAGTTGGAATAACCGTTGAAATAAATTCTTGTTCAAATTTAGTTCTCAGCATACTGGCCTAATTTCATAATACATTTTTATTTCGTAAAAATAAAACTAAGCTAATAACTCCCAAACTATTCCGTTGTACTTATATTTCACTTTTATTTATGATTTTGATTTATTTTTCCTATTCTCATCAAATTTTAGCTTCACCCACAATTCATCTGCCAAAAATTATTCTACTGTCATTATACACTCTTCGATTATTGCAAGATTCCTTTTTACATATTTGCTTTTCAAGCATCTTTTATTCCTATAGCAATCCCTGTCGATAAAACCCTGCCTCGGAAAGTATAAATTTTTTTAAGGAGGTGAGCTTTCTAGTTTTTATATCTTTTCAAGCTCTTTTTTTAATTAAAGCTTTACTCCATTTGTACAAGAGAATCTCTCTTTTTTTTTTAATTTCTAAAACAAAAAAAATTCTTTTTACGTCCAAAATTAAAAAAACAAATATTCTTTTTAGATGAGAATAAATTCGATCTAATTGTTATCTCTGTCTTTCACTTCAAATCAGAAATCGAATTTTTCTAGCTGTCGGAAACCTTTTTCTCATACCAAAAAATCAAATTATATATAATTAATTCTTCTCAATCGAACGCACATATATTAAATGTCAGCCCTGTGATATTTCCTGTTATTCATTTTTTCGACGAGTTTTCCTGATCTTTACACCCTTTAGGTTAGTTCCCGGATATTCAATATGTGGTTATTTTCTATTGGGTTTTGGGGAAAACAGTTATTTATATTTAAATAATAATAATTTATCGTAATTTTATTTGTCTCTTATTATAAATATAATCTTTAGAAATGCAGTTTCAAGATCAGCCTGAAAATGACAATTCTAAAATTCAAAATAATGATGTTCAAAAAAATTCTGAGGCAGAAAACTTTTCCTCTTCCATAATGGAAAATTTAAAAAAAGACAGCAACCGTTCCAAAGTCTTACGAAGTATAGAAATCAAAACTGCCAACATTAAAAAGATTGCTGAAAAAATCAAAAAAAGTATCCAAAAGAATTTTTTAAACTCAAACCATATATCAAATCGCGCCCGTATCGGTAATGCTTCCAGATTCCATTCAAAATCTTTAAATAACGCTACTTTAAACCATTTCTCAAAACTTTACCCTCTCCCGACGGATCCTAACTGCGATTTATCTGAACCAGAGAGCGTAGAATATCCTAGCTATAATGAGCTAGAAGATATATCACTATCACTAATACAATCTCTAAATATAATAATGATGCCAATGAAGATTTCCGATTTCTTACATAAATTGAAAAATGGAACTTTTCCTGACCATTTCATATGTTCCATTATTGCTGTAGGAATAAAATTTTCTCCTCAAAAAACCTCTCAATTATCTAAATATGACAAAAACTCATTCAGCAATCGTGCCAAACATATTTTATCTAAATTATCTCCTCCTTACGATTTATATTACATATGGTCTTGTGTTTTGCTCTCATCTTATTATTTCAACTTTTCTTCTCGTTTATCTGTAGAATTTATAGGTAAACTATATTACTGCTCCTTATTATTTTTTCGTGTTTTATTGATAATCTTTCTTAAAAACCATTTATTTTTTTTTCAAAAATTTCATTTTCCGTGTTTTCAAAATCACTCTTTAAAAATTAAATAATAAATATTTTTCTAATCTTTATAGGCCGTGCTATGATGTAAGATAAATAGAAATATTTTTGGAGATTTTATATGTTGTTTTTATCAATTTTAAATTGCATTATTTATTATTGAGCCTTAACTTTTTTATTTTTACTTTTTCTAAAAACTAGAGCTGCCTTGAAGTTAAAACTATATAAAATAGACTGTAAACCAAAATTTTTTAAAAATTCAATCGAAGAACAAAGTACGGAATTTAGCAGACGGATATGGTGGACTTGTTTTATTACAAACCTAACAATAGTTGGTTATTTTTCTTTACCCCAAAGATTTCAATATCGAGTAGTTCTAACTAATTTTCCTTCTAACGATCTAATATGGAGGTATGGTGGTGATATCATCTCAGGAAATGACGATATCAAAGCTATTAATCTTAAGATTAACAATCTTAAATCTATGCCTCCATATTCCCACCCAGACATTTTCAAAGTTCTATGTAAAGTATACATTTTATATGGTTCAATTTTAAGATTTACAAGTTCAAGATGGTTAGGACCGAGTAAAGATTCAGAATTTGGGATAGGCCAATTTAATAGATTAACCAAAAGATTAGAGACTATAGAAAGGGAAATAATTTCCACAAAATGTCTCGACCTCAACAATGAAAACTCTAAAAAATATGTATATTCTTCTTTAAAAATCCCAAATACCCAACATGATGACATTAACGCAGGACCTAATAGTGATAACCCTCTGATCAATAGCCCATTTTATACGCAGGAGCTTAATTGTTTGAAATTATCGACGCATTTAATTAAGAATTCGTCAAAAATTGTTTTATTCCGATCAAATTTAGTTAGAGTAAAGGGGAGGTACGTCCGGCCTGAAATAGTTAAAAGAGCTAAAAATGTTTGTATTGATGCATCATTATCCCAAGCTGATGTTTATCAATGGATAAAATACAAGAAAAACATCCCTTCTCACTATTGGGGATTTCCTGTTGGCGATTATCTATTTCAAGCCGCCTCATTATTAATAAATGCAGTTTATCTAAACGATCACCCAAAGCGGAATCAGATTTTGAATTCATATCAGCTACTAGTTAAAGGAGTGGAAATTTCAACTCATAAGCTGGATGCGTTCTCTATATTTTCAAGTATGCTGCAAACTCTGAAGAATTTAAAAACTGACAGCCATGCGAAGAACAAAGCTGCTAAATCAATTTCATTATATAAATCAATGTCAAAGTTTTCAATAACTAATTCAGATATAAACCCATGGATAGTACCAAAATATCAATCTTATATGAGATTTGAAAAATGCTTTGAGGTTAACTTTTATCCACTTGAAGTTGGTGATTACTTGGGCGTTGACCGTTCAGATGGTTCATCATTAAAATCTGAACCAATCAACACATCCAATTTTGGGATTTCAAGTCCTGAATTTGATGTTGGCTATTTTGATTCGCAGCCTTTCAAAAAGCCCAGAGCTCATGCAGCTGATTTAGAAAGCCCACCATTTGCGTCCAGGAGCAACATTAGTTCCCCTTCTGTGGTATCTAGCTTTTCGAGTTCAGCAAAAAATTATCCAGGGGTTGAATCAAACAAAGGGATAAAAAATTTCGAGGCTAGCGGTTTGTCTGATAAGAATAAACTTTCCGGTCAAACGAAAAATAGAACAATCAACGCTTCCGATAAACATCCCCATTCTATTGGTAAATTAGATGAATTAGACGATCCACTATTTCACATTAACACGTAAGTTTAAAAACTAGTTTATATTTATTGATATTTAGCATATTAAATCCAAAGAGTTTATTCAGATGAATTTTTTTTAATTTTTTTTATATATTTTCCAAAAATTTTAAGTTTCTTATAGATTTCTTTTCTTTCTTTTAAAAAAATTAAACATTTATACTTGCTACAAACGTTAGGACAATTTCTGAAAGCAATAGTTCTGATATCAAAAATTCCAATTCCGGAGTATCAGTCTCTCTAGATCAACAACGGTAACCTTATTAATAATACCTTTTTTGTTTCATAAATAGAAATACTTTTCAAAACAATATTTTTTCCACTGTATCTTTGTCTCTTCATTATAATATACATTTTCACACTCACAAGTTGTTTATTTATTTGTTTAGGAATGCATCGAATACTAGAAATAGCTCTAATACTGATACCAGCAATAATACGGACGCAGAGCCAGATTTTCTGAAATACTTTATAAGTGAAAAGAGAAATAACGAAGCTGTTATGAGTCGAGAAAACAGATTTTTTAACTTTAGAATTTGAAGCCACAATAAAAATAAAAAAAAAATATTAATTTCATTTTTATTTTAGAGATGAGAACAGAATGAAGAATACATTCTATACTGGGTATGGCAATGAGACTTTTCTTTAATCAACAGAGTTTACTGACTCGATTAGTTGGTTGTAGTTGAATTGAGAGGGATTATTGGTAAAAGTATCAAGTAACTTTTTTCGCTCTTCATTGGGGGCGACATAGAAACGCTGAAGGACAAGTACGAGCAGTTGGGCCAAGTCTGGAGTTAAATTATTTTTCTGGTCGTTATCGATTTCTCCACGCATTAGAACAATACCCTTTTCATCAATGAAATCGGTGTAATGAGTGAGAGTCAGATAAGGACGGGCGGCATCTTGTTTAGCCTGGTATTCGGCCAGAGGAGTGAAGTTGACCATATGGAAATCGAATTGCACGAGGTAAAATTCAACACCAGTTCCTCTTGGCAGTGGGAGAATGAATATTTGGTTCTTCTTACTAGAATCTAGCATTTTTCTGTAAGATTCGGATGGTATGACAGCAGAGACTCCTGGTTTACCCAGATGGAAAGTAGTCCAAATTTCGGAGATTTGATCAGCAGATTTATCTTCAAGCAACTCCATTTTAACTATTTTGTCCAGCGACTATTGGAAATAATGAAAATTAAATAAATAAGAAAAAAAAAGCCCTTAACTTAAATAAAGGAATTAGAAAATCAAAGAAGCTAAAGCAGACAAGATTTTAGGGGAAGGGGGATAAAACTTTAATTAAAGCAACGTATGTGAACTTGATGAGCTAAAATAAATGAAAGATTACCTTGACAGTTGGTGGCAGATTTTTGCTGCTGGAGTGCTTATGTTCTATGTTTTTGGAAATTTGTCTAGAAGAATCCGAATCTTCCTCGTCAGAAAAGTAAGTTTCGGACTCCTCTTTTCCCATAGGTTTGTGGTTTATAACAGGGCTGGATAATGAAGAAGCAACTGTTTTATTTGGGGCATCAACTACAGGATCCAATTTTGAATCAATTTTTTTGTTCTTTTTTGCATAAGCCTCCTGCAATTCTTCTATTGATGAAAAACCCTCTCTAAAAGAATTAAAAGAGATGAGTGGGGGTTGTATCAAATAAAGGGCAATTTTCAGAGAATGTAACGCGAAAGATAAACAGTTTTTGGAAAAACTAAAGATAGATTATTTTTAGTAAACTTACTCTTGAGCCTTTTTCAATAGTTTTTCCCTGTATTTTAAAGCATAATTTGTTGACAAACTGGACATTCGGTTACCTAAAAAACATTAAAAGTATATAAGACTGGCAAATAGAAAAACAGGCAAAAGGAATAAATAAAAGAAACTAGATCAGCATGGAAATCGGGCTCAAAAACGTACCTAAAACACCTGAACCGTTACCGACTCGCGAAAACATATTTGAGCCGGAGGCTACGTCGACAAAAGGCAAATGAAGAGCGAAATGCTTGTTTTGAGTATTAAAAGGTCTGCTAAAGGAGGCCCCAATAGATTTTCTTGTAGGATAAACTAATCTAGATCCAAACAGATTCCTAGACATTATTTTAGATCGCTGAAATACAAGATCAAGAAATACGTTATTTAGTTTCTACGAAATTCGTGTTCCTAGTCAATATTTTCTCGTTTGATCTTTTCTTTTTTTTTCTAATTGGCTTTTCAATCCTCCCCTTATTTTTGGCCAAGATTAAGTTTTCTTCAGCTGCTAAATCATCAACAGATCCTATTTGCAGAATTTGAGTCACTTTTATTTGCTGATTATTAATGCTATAGACTATATTATAGTAAAATAGCGGCAGTTTGGGTAACTCTTGGCCAGATCAGATGCTTTTTTCCGCAAAGTCTAAAATTTAATTATTATTTAGACATACGATTGGCTTAATAATAGTATAGTTTCCATAATTGTAGTAAATATTCCTATTTTAGATTTCTTGCAATTATTATTTGCTCAGTTTTACTATTTATCGAATAAAAAACTAATGATACTAAATAAACTTTAAACTAAAAAAAATGAAACACAAGTAATATGTCTGGTGTGCTGAAGAATCAGCCAATTAAGTAAAATTTTGAAAAATTGTTTAATACTAAATGTAAAAAAGTACAAATCAGCCAAATTATTGTTAAAAATCCGCAAAATTACAAATTTAGGCTCGAATAACCAACTGATATCATATATTTTATCTAATTAAATAAAAAACGAATCATCTACACCACAATGCTCATAATGGAACCATTAGATCTTATTTTGAATATTTTTATATCAAGTCCCCGGATTAAACAGCTAGTCGGATAGCAATATCCAGAAATATGTTAGAATTAATCGAGCCATAAAAACAATGATTATTTCATCATTATTTGTGTTTAGCTCTTTGGTCGCCGGTGGGCCATTTCGTGCCATTTTCATGCCCAATATTTATGTTGCCTTGATTTCCATTCAAAAAATTAACATTCTATTGACTGGAAAGTTGAAATTGGCTAATAAGTTTGTATAGATTTAGCAAATCGGAGTACTTAGCACACATGGAGACGAAAGAGTTAATTTAATTATGGCTAGATAGTAATTAGGAGACTATTTATTCCACACAACCAGTTTTTTCTAATAATGGTTTGGGTTGATAACTATCATCATTACAAGATATTTTATTTTACTTGCAACTTTTTAACAAAATAGTCCTGAATTTTGGCAATAATGGGCTCAAACCTTCAGCAATACAGCTTGAAACCTCTCGAAGGGGCTAATATAATTCTGATAGCAGAGCTTTTTTGACTGAAATTCTGTTTTTATTATTCAATAGTGTATTTTTTCGTAAGCTGCAATGGGGAAGTAAATAAATCAAACTATATTTTAAAAGTAACATTAATTTTTTCTAGAACACCATCTATTAAAACCTCTTCCATGATTACTCTTATCAAACCTGGTACAGGCTATGCCTAATAAAACCAACATTTTTTAATCTTTTAAATATTTAAATTGGCCACTTTAATATTACACCTCTTCTCAAATTTGCTATTTTTTTTGTAAAAGAAAGTTAATAATCGAATACACCCCTATTATTCCGAGTGATTTTATACAGCGATCTATTCAAATAATCCCTTAAATTTTTAGAATATATAAATAATAAAAATCATCCTAAATCAAAAAAAATAATCTTTGTTTTTTTTACAATTCACCAAACTCGTAGGAAAAAATATTGATCTATACTATATGAAAATCGTGGAAACCAATGTTCACTACGAAAATTCATTGATGAATTAAGCTGGTTTACCAAACCATAGCAGAATTTTTTAGATTTGAATAAAAAGCAAATATTTCATCACTTCATTAAAAGATACGGACAATCTATCTTTGCCGTTATTAGAAAATGCAAAATTTAACTTTTAATATTGAATATAAATATAGTCATTTTTTTATAGCAGTATCTTGTCTGTAAAATATATTTTTTTTGGGTACAGTTTAATTAAAATTCCCAATATGAGCTTAGTAAGATAACTCTAAAGAGATGTAAATTTAGTCACATTTTATTGCTTCATTAATGTATTTAGTTGATAACCGTGATGTAATCTTCAATATTCCAGGTTTTTTACAGAGAATACAAGATACTTCTCTAAATTTGAGAAAAATTGTCACTTTTCAGATATTATTTTATTCCTGGAAAGCCCAATACATTCAGATAGATATATAATACTCATTAATAAACTATATGCAGTAGTTAAATTAACCAAACTGTATGGTTTTTTAAATCATTTTTTTGTTATTTTCCTGTAGGTGAATGCAATCATAATTGAATAAAATTTCTCTAAAAACTTGGTTTTTTTTACTCAATGAGCAATTTTTTGTCCATATATCCTATACGCACTGACTCCTAATAAAAAATGGCTGATTCGCGGTTCCCGAATTTTTTTCATTTTGCTTTTTTGAGAGTTAGAATTATCTTGTTATGTTCTCCACTATGTATCATTTAATTCGGTTCATTTATATTCTATATATGACTCGAACCAAATGATAGTCGCAATACCAAACTAAATAACATTCTGATATTTTGCTTTAAATTCTATTGAATTTGGATATTTATTCATGACGCTAGCTTTTATTTTGTTGATAATATATCAAGATATATCTTTTTGACTACTTAACTTTTCTTTTTAAGTCGAACTAACAATATTCTTCAATAATTCTGTATCCTCAACTGATATTGAGTCAAAATTCAAAAAACGGGTTTGAATTATATTTCATTATGCTGTTTATAATTATCATATTTGTGTTGGGTTATATTTGAGGTTGAAATTTCAATCAGAAACCTTTTTTTTATTTGAATAATCTGTAAATATTAGTACTTTAATAGTTTACTTGGTGCTAAGAGTTTTTTGTTAGCTTTTAAAAATTAAAAATATAACATACAGATATTGTATAATTTTTTCAACAGTTTTTTTTTTATCAATTCTTAATAATCATCGAATATTTTAACAACACTGGCAATTTTATAATTGACTAACATGTTGCATAGATTTTCATTAAAGATATATTTTTCTGATATTTATAATATAATCGATTGAAAACTGTATCGTCTAGTTTTAAAAAACTTTCTAGTTTTAAGGCATTCTGAATGAACTAAATTTTCAAAGAATAGGATAATACGGAATTTCATGCAGTAAAGTGTACATATCTCTGAATATCGTATTTATTTTAGGTAAATATGCTTTTTAAACCTTCTGAGGCAACTTTAATAACACATAAGAATATTTTTTCTTATCATCTTTGAAGTGTTTTTCATACTAATGTTCCATATAATGATACTTAAATTCTGCTAAAATTTGCCCATCAATCACAATTAAAGCAGAAAGATTAATCGAATAAAATTGCACTTTGTATTAATAAAAAATTTCGAGGTATTATTTGCGTTAAGATATCGATATCATATTTAATACTTAGTTTAACATGAAAATATTCATAATAAAAATCTAAAACCAAAAAAAAAAGAGGAAAAAAATATGTATATTTCTGCATATTAATTTAAAAATCCAATTTGATATTCCGAAGCTTAAGACTAAATTAAACCCAAATTTACACACTTTGACGATTTCTGTTATTATTAAAAATAATTCATAAATAGCCTCTTAGATTTTTGATATTTTAAGATTTGATAATAAATTGAAACCCATTTAAATTTGATTAAAAAATAAATTTCAAGCCTTTTTTGTCTCCAGGGCATAATTATTGAAATTATACATCCCCCTTTGCGAAACTCTCAAATTTACACTTCATTTATAGTCCCAGGTTCTCTAGAAAAGAAAATTTCCTATTTTATGGTAACATTTAAAACCCACACCAAAAAATAATTAAGCACTAGAAATCGATGTATAGCGTCGAATCCGACCATACTTTGTCCTCAATTCATAATTTTAAAAAAGTAAATATGAAAAAAGCTTTATTATTTTTTAAAAAAATAAGCTCTCACAATTTCTTTGATTTTATTTACAGAACCTTCTATGTTTTTCAAAATTTATTTCTAATACTCCAATATTTTTTTTAAAAAAAACTAAGTATCGTAAAATAGATCAGATTTTTTTTAGGGGTATATATATCTTATTTAATATATAAAATGTTATAATCATAGCTTGAAAAAAAATTATGTTTACACCCTTTTCCTCACTCTAAATTTTTATAGATTTGGAAAATTTTATCACAAAAACCATCAATTACAATTTTTCCTTTAATATGATAATCAACTTTTAAACTTTTTTTTTTTTATCAGAGTTTTATTATAGGATCTTGTCATTAAAACCCATACTAAAAAAATATGAAAAAAAGAAAAAGACTAGTATTTTATCTAAAATAAGCTCCTCTACCGGACTACTGGCATGTACTTAGGGAAAAGGGTACAATCTACCAACCGAAAGACCTCCCCCTGGAGTTGCTTCAAGTAGGTGTATGACTGAGGTTACATGAAGTCAAAAATTAAGCTCTTTGTCAATGAAAAACAGTTAATTGAAGCTACTTAGCTCCTATTCAGAGTGTACGTATGACAGGTTTAATAAAATTAAACTTGTACCCGAACGTGGGATTGATCTACATGGCTTTCCTACAAGTTGCTGTTAGATGCTGTTATCTTTCTGGTCGTTTAAAGTTGGAATTGTGGACTAGAGGATGTCTCAACTGCGCTAAACGATCAGTTTCTCCTGTTTAGTTATGGTCCTCTTCTGAAATCGCTGTCCGCCAAATCGCTATGCGCTATCTACACTATTCTTAACCAAGAATAGTACAATACCGTATGTAATTTTGGTTTAGTTTACTTGAAAAAGTACACTATTAAGACCCTAAACCATGGTAAGATATTTATCTCTTAGGGGCTCAGATTCTATTAAGATTTAGATAGGAAGCCATCTTCCTATTCTTGGGAAATTAAGTTTTTAAACTTTATTTATTACTTTGTCTTTCATTTATTTATCTTTTAAAGTTTTGATAGACCAGATAGCTGCGTTCTCAAGTGAAAATAATTATTGGCTCGGATAATAATTTAAATCTCCTCATATTTGATAATCTATAATAAAATTGAATTATTTATTTAATGAAAAATAACTAAAAAACATCACCTTTTAAAAAATATATATATTTCTATTTGGTTATGGAAATTTTACTTTATTTGATTTTTAAAATTTAAAATTTTTATTTTATTTATCGTTAGAAAAAAAATAATAGATTATTATACTTTTTATGTTATGAATGTAAAAGTTTATATTAAATTAACGTTTCCAATAAAAAGCTGTTTTAATTTGATATCACTTTTTTTAATTTTTTTAATTTTTTTAAACTTTTTTATTATAAATTTTAATTGAATTTAAAATAAATTTCCCGTAAAAAAAAAGCATTCTTATAAAATAAAATTATAAAAAAAATGAATTTTTTAAAAATGAAGTTGGATAAATTAAAATTTCGGTGCAACTTATTATAAAATTTAATAGATAGAGTTTCAATTTCATTATTAAAACTATAACTTGATAGTTTATATTATTTTCAAAAAAATTAAAAATAATTTACTAGTTTATAAATATCACTAATGCCGAGATTAAAATAACAACAAAAACCATTAAAAAGGTATTTTTAAATAATTTTTAAAAAATGAAAAAATAATTATTTCTTATAAAAAATAGTACCAAAAGTGAGAAATATTACTGGAATTAGTTATCTACTTTTTTGGTCGAAATTGGGAGGTGTAGTAAGATCTAAAATTTGGTGAGAATAATGAAAAATATTCTATTTATTCAGGAAAATATTTAAAATTATTGAAACTAAAACTATAATATATATTAAAAATAAAAGATGATTTTTTTATAAACCGAAAACTTTTTTTTACGAAAACCTTCCCTCTCTATTTTTTCGGATAAAATCCTGTCATTTAGCAGAATATATATATATTTATTTTGTATATATCAAAATCTAAAATAAATATTCGTCTATAATAATTTTTCTGAACAGCTAAATGATGTGATTATAGGCTTTATAAATGTGGCTGTATTATCTGACTAAAATTTTACAAAAAAAAAAAAATTCTACTAAGAAAAATATAAATTATCACACACGGATAAATTCATATTATTTTTTCAGTAAAACTTCAAGATTTTTTTAATTCTTTATTTAGATTTCACCAAATATTTATCCCTAGTTCTATGCTTTTTAAAGTTATCTTGTGCTTTTATATTCATTCCCAATAAGCTAATAGCTAAAATAGAGATTTTTTAAGGATAATTCATGTTAAGGATTTATAATATATAGTTTTTGGATTATTTTATTTTTAGTCTAATAAAGATAGGATTTTTAGCAAAAACAGGTTCAATATTTGGTTTTTATTACTTATTTTTTAAAATCAAATTAAAAAAATTAAACAGAGTTTTTTTATAGCAAAAAAAGTATAAACGCTCATAATTTTATTAGTAGATAATAAATGTATATAGCTTCACTGAAATCAATCTTGTGCGCAAAAATCCGTTTTTTTATCTATAAATCTTTCAATTTTTTTGAAGCAAGAACAAAATATAAATGATTAATAATTAAAAGAAACCTGGGATTGAATTATTTTATGTAGTAAAATAACTGCATAATGTATTTATATTTGTATTTTTCGGTGAATTTATTTTATCAAGCTGTCTAATAGTTTTAGTAACTAGCCCAAAAATACAATATTTATAAAGTTATGCTATGAATAAAAAGTTTAATTTAAAATTTATAACATTTTTACCCGATGATAAAACGAAATACTTGAAAATTTGAATTAAATTTAGATTCAAAAAAATGTGCGATGGTATTTTTCTAATGATTTCTAAATAAGGAAATAACTGGCGTAAATTTTATATATCTAATAATTTACAAAATATAGTTATAAGGATATTTTTATCAAAATAATTATCAGAATACGAAATATAATTTAATCCCAATAATAGAACGGACCAACTTATATTTTCTTTTTTCACATGAAAAAAGATATTTTGATATTTTTTTAGATAGGTCTAAAAAATTCGGATGGAATTTAAAAAAAAAAAGGAATCAATTTTGATCTTTTTGAAGCTAACGATTTTCTATGCTCATAACGCGATAATTCATAGGTAAAACCTATGGCAATAAATATTTCAATTAATACAAAATTTTTAGAATTCTGTTCGTATAATTTTTATTATTTGGTTTGCGAAATCACTCTAATTCTCAAAAAATTTATAGTCCAATTTATTTTTTGAAACCCAATAAGGCTATGAATTTTAGATACCAGCTATATATTATTTTACTTTTTTTTAAAAAAATTTTAACCAGAAAAAAATGCATAAAAAATAAAATAAAATTTATATACAAGTAATACTAAGTAGATGTAAAATATAAATAGGAGGTTTTATTCATTGGAGATTTTTCATTTATATGATTTTTTTAGAAATTTTTATTTTGATATATTTAATCATCTATTTTTCAGTAAAAGACAAGTGAAGTTTTTTTTTATGCATAATTAAAATAATTCCGGATTTAAATGTTGATGTTTTTTTTCGGATAAGCAAGTAGAAATTTTTTAAATTTTGAAGGATCATAGTGATTTATTTAACATTTATGAGGAAAATTAACATAAAAAAATAGTCAGTTGCTGGACTAGGGACAAAAAAGACAGAAAAGAGTTTATAAACAATTATTTCATTTCATTTCATTTATTTATAATTGGGTGATTCTTGTTCTTACTGGAAACTTTTTTCACAAATCCTATAAACCAATGAAATAAATTAATATAATTGGATGAGGAGAAAAAATATTTTTTTGTATCGTCACAACTCTTTCGCGATCGGTAGATCAAAGTGTACCATTATTTTATGCCCAAAAATGGTTTCTAATTGGGGATCATCTTACAAAGAGTGTTTTTTGATATGGTAATTTGTATAATTTATCAAACCAAGTCAATAAATTTACAACTAATCTGAATGAAAAAAGGTTTCTGGACGCTAAAGAGTTAAATTAAATCGGTTTACGTCTTTGATAATTAGAATTTGTATTAATTTTTGTTTTAGAACTTTTAGGTTGATGCTACAAAAGTGAGTTTCAATTTTGGCTCTGTTACCGTTAAATTGATAATATTTGTATATTATTGAATAAATAGTGGCGTTAAACAAATTAGGGTTATAGTTACACATAATAGGTGCGAGGCAACAGTTTTCACCCGATGAAGGCAAAAAGAATGAAAAACAGAGAATTAAAAATAGGCTTTTTTCTAAAATGCAATTAAAAACTCTTTTAAGAAAAAAATTCTGAAATGCCAAAGAATCACCCAAATAATAGTTAATTTTTATTGATAATATACAATTTAAATATATATTTAGCAGTATAGCAAATATATGAAATGTAGCGGGAAGAGGCTGATGAATCGAATAAGCAAAATTATTACCCTCCCCTCCTCTCCATTCTATGGGGGCCCTCTAGATCACTTTTAGGGTTTGACGCTGAATGGCACATCGCATTAATGATTTATAATAAAATCGAACTTTTAGTGTTTATTTAAAGTTTAAGGGAATATGGGATAGCTTTTTCGATTTAAAAAAGTCTGTTGTTGCGGTGTATAAAAATTAAAGCAGAGTATATTATATAATGATTGTAATATTTATGTGGGTATCCTCTTTAATAAGGTTTTTTTTTTCTAAAATGGAATCTATCTAGCCTTTCAAAGCTCTAAAAAAATATTTTTTAAGTCGCAATTGTTGTGAGAGATTATATAATCATATTCGAAATTTTTTGTGGGGAACCCAGAGTTATAAAATAAATCCATAATACTTGTGGAGGAATAGGTGAATAAACTATCGTCAGTAATTGGTGGCATGTTTTTGTAAGTCTGGTCGAAATTGGGGGTTTCAGTGATATTTTTACTGACCTTGACAGAAGAGTTTGCATTCTTGAGTTTTCTAGTTTTTAATATATCAGATGAGAGCCAATTCCTGATAAAAATAAATCTGTATTTGGGACAATCGCTATTCATTGAACAACAAAGATAGTTAAACATCGAAGTTTCGAGGTTAACATACCATATATTAACATCCTTCGGAGTAATGCGACTAATCTTTAGTTCGGGAAAATGTGTTAAAGCGTCTTTGTTGGCAGACTTAGATTTAGAATGTATATTAAGATTTATGTTAAAAATCCCTTCGTAATCACTAGAAAGAGTCAAGAACCCTTTGTAATGCTCAAAAATGAGCTTTAGATCAAAATATGATGACCTTATTAGTTTGTACTTTGGGTGGTCAGAAAGCTGAGTGGCATTTAAAATAGTAGAGCCAGCTAAGCATGCAGCATGGCAAACAGCAGTATTACTATGTGAAACACAAAAATATTTTGATGACCATTTCAGTAGATTGATCAGATCAATGGAATATTCTATACAAACTGATTTAGAGTTTTTTATTCTCAAAAGGTGGGAGGGGTCTAAACTATAAGACACAATTTTTGAGTGATTCAGAATGAGACAAGCCATGCAGTATAGCAAATTTGAGTAAAAAAATCCATTATATTCCTCGGTCATTTGGTTTTTATCTGAAACATTAGTTGGGTATAGAAAGGTACCTTCAGATATCAGTTCTTTAAAATGTAATTTGAGGGTTAGCTCATAATTAGAAAGCCTCTTATCAAGACGATCATAGCCCATTTGTATGTATGTTGATTTTTTTGCAATTAAAGATCTGACTCTATTTACGAAATTAGTGACCAAACCTATTTCGATGTAGGCTTTAACTATCAGCCAAAACGTGTCACTTTTTTTCCTAATATTATGGTTCGAAGCTTGGTTGATTTCGAGAATAATGCCATGGTTATGTGGCATGAAATTATTGTAGTAAATATCATTAGAGGGTAAATCGACGCAAACGTCAGCATTTTGAATCCAGTTAGAAGATCCGTAACTAAAACTTAATGTGACATTTGTGTTATACACAAACCACCAAACTCTCCTTTTATATTCGTCTGGTCTCCATTCCTCCAAATATTTATAAGTTTTTCGCCTACCCAAATCCATTTTATATAATCTTAAATGATGACAATATCTAAGTAAAATGAAGTGTAGATTAGAATCTGAAAATGTAATTTTTATAGTTCACAGATAATTATAAGCGGTTGTAAGATTTGAAAAGTAAATTACTTTGTGGCAAGATCTATTTCAAAAGATGAGAAAAACCGTTTAGTGGATATATAAAAAAACCTCTAATACACATATAAATCAAGTTTTGTAGTTTTAAAAAATTGAAAAACTAACTTATCAAATGGACAGCCTTTTCGCTGTCAGATAGCCCTATGAAATGTAGTGCTAGCACAGAAAGAGAAAATATTTTATCCAAACTAACTTCTCCAACAGATGATATAAGGTAGTCATAAGCTCTTTTAGCGTATTCAGAACCACAAAGGTATAAATGATCACTAAAAAATACATGTTTATCGACGACCTTAGCACCCAATGATAAAAGAGCGTATTTTATATGATCTGGCAAACTTCTGTTTACGACCCTTGACTTTAAATAAAAGGGACTTATTATGTGGCTAATGCTAGAGGTTTTTGACAATTGGTCTATCACGGTAAATAAAATTTCATCCTCAGCAACCAAATAACCAAATTCCAAGGCTGAATCAGTGATGATTGATACAACACTTGTTTTTTTTTGTGCTTTTATTTTTCCAGAGTAAACATTGCATTCGAAAGTGGGAAAATTATACGATAAAGAACTTTCATTGCTTGAAAAATCTGATTCAGATTCAGAAGTGCTATATTTGCTGAACAAAGATTCGGAATTTAACATAAAATCATTGGAAAATCTTGTTAATCTTTTTAGAGAATCATAAACTTTTATTTTTCTCTTTTCTATTGACTCGAGTCCTGGCTTTAAATCGCTCCCATGTTTGAATTGCTCATAATCGCATTTTCTATCGTATTCAAGACAAGTCCCACAAGCGGGTCTAGAACCATCACATTTCACTTTTCTGTGTCTGCAAACTAGGCAAGAAAGAAATATTTTCCTGAATGTCATTGTTTTAAAGGCCGATTTGTCAATTTGAGCGGATTCAATAGATTCGGAGTTAAAGTTTTGGTCATCGTAATCTATGCTGAAAGAATATAATCCATCTTCAAAAGTTCTATTAGAACACTTTCTAGAATTATTTTCATCCATTATCCGCTCGATTAATCCAAAAATTGGATGATTAAAAAAATCTTGAATAAATTTTTATATTTTTGGAAATTCCATAGATAAATCATTATATCATATATTTGTTGGGGGTATCTTGAGTTTATGGAAATGTTTCAAGAACTTAATTTTTGTGTTTTGGAAGTCGGAAAAGGGACATGAGGTTCTGTAAAATACCATATTTGAGTCGGGGGCACGCCGTAGTTAATGAAAACCAAACTAGGAACCTTCATTCAATTTTATGGGTCTTTATTGGTCGCAGATTCCAAGAACTTTCTCAGTAACTCGGGTAAGCTTTCATTATTTGATTCATTGGTTTATTAAATGCACGAGTTTTAAACTTTATGGGCAAAATATGTGAGTGATATGGGCATGAGAGTATATGTCATACAGATCGAATTCCATCAATAATTATTTGTTTGTTCCCAGAGTTATTTTTAGAACAAAACTAGTCACAAAAAATTAATTCCAAGGAATATTTATAATTAGTATACTGTAAATAAAAAAACAAACCAGAGATTGCCTCTTGTCACGATCAAATCACATTAACCCTTTCCGGGCTCAAATTTAAGCATCACCCCTATTTGTTCAAATCAGTCTTTTCAATTGACCTAACTTCTTGATTTATCCAATGGTATACAGTATTTATTAGCCTAATGAAAACATTGAGCAAAAAGTGAAAGCCAATTTTTGTACCACTGCCCATGAAAGGGTTAAGAGAAATCTGCTAACAGGAGACTTTCATTTATTAAAAGAAGGGTAGTTTAACATTAAACGCTTTTGAGGTCAGTAAAGATGGCACTCCATTATTGTTTTAAAATATCTTCGATGATCATATTTGGCTGAGGTAATCTCTTTAGTAATAGTTATCGAATTTAAAAGTCTGTACATTATTTCAAACACAAAGCATTTTGGAATTTATATTAGCCTTCATATTAACTCTTTCGTCTCCATGTGTGCAAAGTACTCCGATTTGAAAATTTAGTAAACTTATTAGCCAATTTCAACAGTTCGGCCAATAGAATGTTAATTTTTTGAATGGAAATCAAGGCAACATAAATATTGGGCATGAAAATGGCACGGAATGGCCCACCGGCGACGAAAGAGCTAATATTCGGACTCTTATCCTACCAAGATCCAAATCCCCTTGGATATATACAATTATATATTTTTTTTGTGTCAAGGAATTTTATTGCAAGATAACGTCATTTCCCCTTGGATATAATAAAAAAGTAATCACTGTATTTCTATTGGTCTGTAATAACGCTTTAGAAATTATCTGTGGATCCAAGATGATACAAATACACCAAAAAAAGAATTCGTACCATATTGCAATAGCCAAAGGCTGCTAGGGTTCCCATTTGCGATTACAAATCTTTTCTTAGAAATGGTTTGAAATTAATATTTGAGAGATTCTCTTTGAGAGCAGACACTTCCCTACTAAATTTTTATCTCTTTCCTAATTTGGAAATATTGAGTTAAGAAGTTTAATGAAATTATTATTTGATCTTGAATATAAAAATACTAAAATAAATCATTTATTGGCAAAATTTTGGAAATTTATTAGAGCCAGTATGTTTTTCCAGATTAATTGGCATTGCGATGATAAATTCTACCGTAACCAATGGTTTACACAGAAAAAAAAAGTCTGGTTTTGAAAAGAATCTTCCA
>LSSL01000196.1:0-31379 GCA_001953115.1 Smittium mucronatum | reverse complement strand
AAGCTCTTTGTCAATGAAAAATAGTTCATTGAATCTGCTGAGCTCCTAGTCAGAGCCTACTTCTAACAGGATTAATAAAATTAGGCTCCTACCCAAATGTGGGGTTGATCGACATGGCTTTCTTACAAATAGCTGTTAGACGCTGAGATCCATCTGACTGTCGAACTCTGGACTTGTGCACTAGACTATGTCTCAGCTGTGCTAAAAGATCGGTTCCTCCTGTTTCTAGATGGTCCTCCTCTGGAATAGCTGTCCCCACTATTCCCAACCAAGAATAGTACAACGCTATGTGAAATTTTGATCTGGTGTACTTCGAAAAGTACACTATTAAGCCCCTAAACCATGACAAGGTATTTCACTCTTAGGGGATTTATTCATCTCTAAAATCAGATATATATCGATTAAATTAAAGAGATATCGTCGGAAAAAAATATTTCCACCATTCGTGAGATTCATCTAAAAAATTTAAGGTGTTGTTATTTAAACATCTTCAATTTACTAAAGCACACTCATAAATAAGAAATACTTCAGATTGGGAATTTTTAATATTGCTTCTTCGTTTCTAATTGGAATATTTTAATTAACATTACAATCAAATTAACTCCATAATGTGAATTTTTTAGGCTTTGAAAAAAATATTTAGTTAAAAAGTAACTACTTAGTGTACATATTGAATTTTAGTTTTCTAAAAAGATCATTTTAAACCGACTATTAAATATTTCCAGTAAGAGTTTTAAATCGTAATTTTATGAAGTCGAACTTATTTTATAATTTTTAATAGTAAAAGGGTCGATAATTAGTCTTAGTTTGATATAGAGATGATCTCACTTTCCAAATACAAAATTTGTCTTCTAGCAAAGGATTTTCAGTTAAAATAAAAAGTTCAGATAAAAAAAAAGTGTTTATTTCGTTTTTTAAGGGTGGAGTATACGGTTACAAGCTTAATACCAATGAGAAAAACATAATGAGAAAAACTAAAACTAAACCATCGAATTTCCCTTCTAGTATTAACGGTTTTATTAATGAAAACAAAAAATGGGCAGTTGAAATAAAGGAATTAAGTCATAACCATTATACTGATCCTAAATTCTGCCCCATACAAAAAATAAAGCTGTATGATGGCTAAAAATAAATCATTGGCTGTTTATCTGATGTTGGAGTCCCGCCATGAAAGATAATAAAGCCTAAAAAATACAGATTTTTTTTGACAGGAGGGTTTTTTCTACGTCTTTTTACAACTTTATGAGTAATAGCTGTATAAAAAATTGATTTTAAATCATCAATTCCAGAATTTATCGAAATACACGAGGATAAAAACACAAAATAAAATTTATTAAGAAGGAAGATTAGTAGGTTAATTGTTCGCATTTAAGAAATCTATTGATCTACTAAGAAATATTCTCATATTTTTTATCTATATTGTATAGAGGAAAATACGCTTCAATATGCGTCTAGTTGTTTTTTTGGGATCTCTATTACTGGAAATACTTTTTATTTAAATTTTAAGTTTTTAAAATACGAACCGTAACAGGATTCCAAATGAGCTATAGATGATAATAAATAAATTCATTCTGTGCTCGAGCTTCCGAAATCTATAATTATGACAGAGACTTGGCTCTAATGAATGCAATTAACAATAAATTTATTAATTAAAAAAAGTAATTTTTATCTGACATATAAATAAAATAATAATTAAGAGTATGGAAAATACGAATATTCAAATATTAAAAAGGAAGTCAATTTCGAGAGATTGGAGCAAACTTATATCAATAAAATAAATTTCAGGGATCGAAAAAAATATTGAAGATTTTTTTTCGAAAAATTCAGAGTTTTTTGATTTTTTAATATATTTAAAAAAAACTTGGATTCCAATAAAAAAACTTTTTTTCCATTTGTACCGATAAGACACTTGAATTTTGCAATAAGGACCACCTCGAGAGTTAAAGGAGCACATTCTGTTTTAAAAAAATACCTGGGAATTTCAACTGGAGATATGTTGAAAGTTTACGTATGATTAAATCTGGTTTTCGAAAACCAAAATAATAACAAAAGAAAAAAAATAAGTTTAATAATATTAGAATTAATCATCACTTAAATCGCAAAATTTACGCATAAGCAATCAGAAAAATATAATTTTATTCATTGAATATTATAGAAAAAATATATCAAAAGCTAATTAATTCAACCAAAAAAAATACACTTTCTGAATGAACTGAACCTTCATAGCTGTATGGTGACTACTATGTTCTCACGAGTTAAAAAATATAAATTTTCTTTCCATTTGCATAAGCCCCGAAGATGTTTACATCCAATGGATGTTAAATAGGGAAACTCCTAATTCTAATTATGAAATCAAAAATCCTAAAAATTTAGATGCTTTAATGAATAATAGTTTAGATTATTATTTTAGTGATTTTTTAACTTAACCTGATTTACAAAACGAGAAGAATATAGCCTTTATTCCGAAAATTCTCTCTGAGTCTTCAGTAATTATATTTAACCCAGAAGTTCAAAAAATCAAGTGCAGACTAAATATGTAACGAAATCTTCCTAATCCATCTACAAAAAGAATTTCATCATTTTTTGAGTTTCCTTGAAACCTAAAAAATTATATGAAAAATCATCTTCAGGAACATTAATTGTGATAAAGAAGTTATAAATTAATATTGAAAATAACTAACTACATTTTTAAAATGTTTTAAAATGTTTTTTCGAAATAAATACAAAAAATTAATTACTTTAAAACTGCATTATCGACTGTCATCTTAAAATTCGCAAGAATAATCGGTTTATATATATTAGTGAGTGTACAGATTTTTCATCTTATCTAAAAAAAAAAATTCGATTTTTTGATTATATTGGTGAATATTTAAATAATGAACAAAATGAGTCTTGTAAATTAATAGTTTAATAGTGTTTGATTAGTTTTTTGACATGTGCAATGACGTCTTAATCTATATCTTTTATAGAAGTATGCTATCTTCAGCTGAATAGAACAAATAAATCGAAAATTTAATTTTCTTAAAGAAGTATGTTTCTTTTAAATTATACCAAATATAAATCTTTATAATTTTTTTTCTGTTTAACATAGGGGTAAGAAGATTGATCAAATAAATATTTTAAAATTCTGTTAATAGAATGAAGGAAATATGGGAAATTAATTGAATGATCCTTGAAAATATATTGAAATGATAAAATTAATGAATGAATTTACACTGGAACCGACAATTTAATTTCGTTTAAACTGGAACATTATTAGGGAAATTATCGTAATGGAGTACTATTAATTATGTCGCCCATGCATTAAAAAAATTTTGTCCAGTATTTTCGATAAAATTCAATGGAATAAAAAAAAAAAATTTACCTATTTACGAATAAAATCCACATTAAACTATCACTTGTTTATAATTTAATAAAAATATTATATTTTTACTGGTTGCTGGAGATTAATTATAACCCCATTAAAATTTTTAAATGGTACAAAATTATTTATTTACCCTAATTAGCTCTAAATAACTCTTATAAATCTTAATGAAAAGTTTTATTTCGAAATGGAAAAGAGGTTTTCAAAATATGTAATTTTTTACTTAAAAAACTTTTTTTTTGTTTTCCTCGGGTAATTTCTAATTGCTAAAAACAAGTGCTTAAACGGGAGATTGTTTTAAAGGCCGGAATTTTTTTCCTGTGCAAAACATTAGATAAAATTTATTTTAATCTTTAACTACCAAATAACAATAGGTAAGTATTAGAGATTAAATTTAAGAGCAGAAACTTATCCATTAAAACTTTTCACTTTCTTAATATGGAAAAATTGTGCTAATAAGGCATAAAGTTATTGAAAAATAAAAATATTAATTCAATAACAAAGCTCCCTATTTATTAAATTTATTAAAATTGTTTGGGCTACTATGTTAATTCGCTTTTATTATTTTGGTCCTGTTATAAATTGCTATTAACATGTGATTCAAAATAAAAAAAGGTAGACACTATAAAGGTTTTCAAATATTCTAATCCAATAGTTTTATTGTGTTTTAATAGCGGGGGATTATTTTTAAATGTAATTCAAAATTAACCAATAAAAATTACATCAGTAGCATTAATTTTATCAAATTGAATAAGTTGTAAAATTTTAATACAAAATGTCTGATTTTTAGGAGTTTCTTCAATAAAAACTCTTGATTCCACTAAATTTTAATAGTTTTATTAATACATCAATTGAAGTAATTTTCCAATAGCCATAATAAGTTTATTATTAATTAATAGAAAGTTCTATTAACTAATTCAAGTAAATTTTAAAAAAAATTGTATGTATTAATAAATTGATAATGCATTTATATATATAATAAGGTTTATTTGAAAGTTTAATCTCAACTCTTAACAGAACACATATTATTAATCAAATAAGACATTATAAAATAGGGGTTTTTATTTTTTATAACAAAGTTTTTAACGAGTAACACATGTGTAAAAAAAAAACTGGGAATTAGCATCTTGACCCTTTGCATTTTTTTAAATTTTCTGGCCAAATCTTTGATAACGTGTTATTAAGATAATTTCTCTATTTACTATTTATTTGTGGGAGTGCCATTTTAAACTCTTGATCTAATTCTTCTAGCTTTAAAGCTTCTCTATTCTTATTTATAATTTTTTATCATGTAACCTATAATTTTTTTTATCTTTGGGGTATATTAAGCTTTACTACAAGCTTCGATCAAAAAAATGCAAAAATAGGTCAACATTTTATTAATTTGGGAAAATATATTCCAAATAATGTTCAATTAGTAACGATAAATATAAAAAAATGCCCAATTGGGAAAGAATTTTTATTTTATTAGTGTGCAATAGTAAAAAGAGAGCTAATAAATAACAACACCCAGTAAAATATACACATTCGTAGGCTATTTTTTTTACAGAATCCATTGGTATAAGGATACACATCACATAAATTATTGGTTATTTTTATATCTATTTATTTACTTAACACATTATTATTTACAAAGAGAAGGTTTTTAATGCAAGTGAATGATAAATCTCCAAATAGCCAATGAGAATAAAAAAGAACATGCGTGTAAACATATATCAGCTGTTTTTCAGTAGTTCAGCATCAGTTGTTACGAAAATCTGCATCGAAGCAAAAGATTACAGTATTAAGGGGTGATTATTATTTTAAAGGATTCATTACCAAGTGAAACTCATAAGGATATATTTCAAAACATATTGTATTTGAGTGGTTTTAAAAACACTATTTAAAGCGGGAAAAGGGTAGAGAGAGAATGGCATTGAGTTTCCGAAAAGAATAAAAATATAATTCCATTTTTGGATCTTTTATTTTGAATATTCATTCAAATGATTATGATATTTAATAAATTTTCATAAATCTAAATCTAGAAAGTACTAGGATTATATCTCTCTCAATTAATTGCCAAAATTGCACATGGTTGCCTTAAAAAAAACTCTTTTTATATATGGTTAAAATGGATAATATATATGATAAATTTAATTGTAGCAAATGGTGCCAATTTCTACACAAATCTTGTATTATTTTCGTCTATAATGGTTAAAAAATTTTCTTTTTAAAATATTCTCACTTTATTCAATATAATAGTCATTAAGTTCTATGTGTTTTTAGTTCTATACACATTGTGACTATAATAAAAATCGACTCTAGTTCATACTGCACATCCTGTTTTTGAATTAAAACCGATATGGTATCATGATATACATATAATTTCAAAGACTTCGTTTTTTTTTTTTGATAAATTTTTTTTATAATTCTCAATTTGGTGACTCCAAAACAATAGACTCGCGCCAATTCAAATTTTTAAAGTTTTTTTTTTTGTTTCTTTGGGAATTGAAAGGGAAATATCGGTACAAGTTACACAACTGTTTTGTTTATTTGAATTTATTGCTGGATTATTCCAAGACTTGCTAAAAAAAATTAAAATGTTTATAAATATTTTTATTAATTATAAAAGCATTTTAAAGAAATTTGCTCTTTTATTCTTAGATTTCTTATAGAATAATATGCAGAAATGAATAACGATTTTCAAAGCATTATAAATGGTTCACTAATGCTTACGCATTCTTCAACCCACTTATTGAATGTATTTTTTGTCTAATTTTTCTAATTGGATAAAAAATTTGGTTATTTTTTCCTAACATTGGAGATTTTTCTCTACTTTAATAGATATTTGTATTTTATTTATGTTTTACATATTTTTACCTTCTTAAATTGGAAATTATGCAATTATTTACTAGAAAGATATATTACCCAAAAGACTATCCATTAAAAGGATTAATCTATAAAGAAAATAAATTAATCGAGGCATATTGCTGCTAGAGTGGCATAGGGGAGTTGGGTGAAATTTTTTTGAAAAATTTCACTTTTTTTAATTTTTTTTAAATTGGTTTTTAGAAATTTTTATTGACTATAAAATATAAATCACTTATAAAAATATTCATATAATATATTAAAAATCTAAAGCCCATTTTATTTGATTAACCAATTTAACGACTAAAATTCCGAGCCCTAATCATGGCCCATGTGGCCGAGGGATACGTCTTTTTTATTCTTCTTTTAAGCTGAAAAGAAAACTTTATATACCATTTCTTTTTTATTTTTTAAAAAAAAATTAATTTTTTCATTCAGTTCGAGTGCTTTTAGTAAAAAAAGATGTAAATATAAATATATTATGCTCTTTATGTACCTTTATTTTAATTTTTACAGTATTTTACTTTCCTTCATTAATACTTACTTAAAGTTTTTGGTTTAGTTTTTTTGAATAATATGATAATACATAATACATCTGACTGAAATATAATAAAATTAAAGCTTCTAACTCCAAGCATAATCAGATATATACGAATGATTCTTAGATTATACCGTACTATTTTATATAAATACTTAAATAATCGCCGAATAGATAAATAAATTTGGTTAATACTATTGTTTTTTTACAGAACTATTGTATTTTCGCTTAATTTAGACATTTTACTCCCTTTATATTCATCTTTTTTATCTCAAAAGAAAATCAAAACTTAATTATTAAATTTTTTGATTTTTAAAAAAATTGAAATAGGAGACTCTTATAAAAGTAAAAAATCAATTATACGTCATTTGGTATGTGGGTAGGGGAGAATTATTTTATTTTCAAAACATAATTTTTAAAAAAAACTTGTACATTTTTTTTCAATTCCATTTTAAGATACACCTAAAGAAATCTTTTATTTATTGGTTAAGCTCTAAGGTACTCATATTTTTTAATTAGATATCATTAATATATATAATTTGGTGCTTTATATTAGAATTTTTTTTTTGAAAATATACTAGCCATGATTACAGTATAAATCGATTTTTTTTCTATTTTTATTGGCCATTTTTTCATTTTTATAAATCATCCTTTTTCAAACTCAAAAAAAAAATGAAAAATGAAGATATTAGACCACCAAATAAATTCAGGCCTTTGTACGAAATAAGGGCTTTTTTAAAAAATTATCTAAATTGAACAAAATAAAATCATGTTTTTCAAATGTTTTAGGAAGCGATATAATAATTGGATATATTAATATTAAATTCTAGAAATTGAAAAAATGTATTTATTTTGGGATAAACGCGTTTAATTGAAAAATTCAGAATTATTTGTAAATTGGCGCCATTTTTAAAAAATGTGAATTTATCAATTTAACTCTTTTTATTCAAGTTGAAAATAATTTCTCAATTTCCCAAAATTTGTATAAGTATAATTTATTTATATTGATATCCAAATTTTGTTCCAAATTTAAAATTTTTTTCAAAATATAGTTTCATCTTAGTTATTTTTAATTTCGGTATATTTAATGAATCGTTTTTGATAATAACAGGAGTAATACGTGAAATTTATTTTTTTGAATTATGATTTTCATAAATTCCTAATCGAAAAAAAACTCAGCCAAAAATAATAAAGAATTATAAGGCTTATTTTATGATATTCAGAAACTTAATTATATTACCTATCAAAAATTAATATGAATTTAAAATTAATATGGATTTAAAATTAATCATGAAATTTGATTTTTTATTTGTGTATGTCTTATCCTTATTTAAATTTTTAACTAAGGGGATTTTTTATACCAAACTAATAATAGCGAAAAAAAATTTAATGGAAATTTTTTAAATAAGTTCCGTAAATATTATCAAAATTTTCTATAAAGCTTAAATGATATAGTGTGGGAAAAAATACAAAATTTTATTGATATTTGGCCTCAATAATGAAAAAAATGCATCATTTTCGTAATCTGGAGCTTATAATGAAAAATCTGACGTAAACGTTTATTATTTAAATATCTTGATACGGATTTTGGTAAATTGAGAAATTAGGTTCAAATTGAATAAAACGCGTCAAATTGATAAATTCTCATTTATTTGAAAATGGTGCCAATTTTCAAATGATTCTTAATTTTCTATTAAACGCGTTTATCCCAAAATAAATTCATTTTCTCAATTTTTAAAATTTAAAATTAATATATCCAATTATTATAACCTTCCTAAAAAATTTGAAAAACATGATTTTGTTTTGTTTAATTTGGATAATAGTCAAAAAAAGCCTTTATTTTATTCAAATGCCTGAATTGCGTTGGTTGCCTATTAAGCTATAAATTTTTAACTTTTAAAATATGATTTACATTTTTTCAACTAAGTAAAAAAAATATTTTACCTTCTCCATGAACGCAAAGCGAATCACGAAAAATAAAAAAAAGCACCTCAAGCAGTGAAAGTAATAGAAGCGCCATCAAAATTGACTTAGATTTTTTTTATTTCAATATATGTATATATATAGTAAATATTAATTTTAATAAAAAAATTTGTAGTTGGCTACATAAAATTGCTCATCCCACTAGTATATTTGAAAAAAAATCTAAAAAAATCTAAAATTAAAGCCAAAATTAAACTACTAAAAATAACTTCATCTAATCTAAGATTATGAACAGATCACGAATATATTAAATTATTTTGGATAATTATTTTTTTAATCATATATATAAGTTAAATGTGATGATTTAGATGTCATTTTTTTAGCGACCTTTACAACTACCAAAATTATTGTTAAAGATTATGGATATGGATAAAAAAATGGTTTTTTTTTCTTAAATTTTAAATCTAAATTTTTTTATACTTATTAAAAATTTCTGTATATTTAATTATATTTTATACTCGATAAAAAATAATTTTTTTCAAAAAAAAGATCAGTCTTATTAAAATTTATTTTTAAAAATTTTGTTGTAAATAAAAAAACAAAAATGATGATGAAACGTATAATATTCATATATTTCAATACAGAAATAATTTATTAGTATATATGTTGTAGTTTTTGCTAATCCGATGGGTTTATTAAACTGGGTTTTGTTTTTTTATCTGGGGCTTCAATACAAGAACGCCCTCCTAAGTCTTCTTGCTGGGGCTTAAGGATATTTTAGGAATTTGACTTTTACATGCTGTTAAAGTTAAAATTCAAAGTGTTGACCTATAATGATAATCTTGTATGTTTATTTTTCTATTTATATAATTTTTATGTTTTTTATATTTATTTTTTTCTGCTCTGTGGATATAAAATGTAAGAGTTAGAATATGTTTAATATAAACCGAAATTTATTCTTTTTTTGTCAAATTTAAAGTAAAAGATGGAAATTGAGGCCGATTCAAAGGAGCATAATTATAAATTACTAACTATAATAAGCAGATGTCTTTAAAATTTGTTAGGTACTTTAAATATATTGATTCTGTTTTTTCCATGCCCTCTCATTCTTTTGTTAATGCTAGTATTTATATATAAAATAAAATAAAACCCCCATATAACAAAACAAAAGCTCCCTAAAGCGTTTTTAAGCCTTTAAATTCTAAAGATTTGAATCCAAAATATAGATAAGATCTTTATTTGCTATATATCCTCTTTTATACAGGATGCTACTTTTTTCTTAGTACTGGCGCTCTCTTTAATCATTTTTAATACTTTATCTCAGTTGGTGTTGTAATTGGCCACGATTAATTGGTCGTGTAAAAGAAAGAGAATCTCTTTCTGCTATTACACTTCTACATATATATATCTAAAAAATCCAAAAATAAAAATAAAAGTTTAATATCCTTGGTCTTTCTGCTAATATTTTTTGATATAACAGAGTGATAAGTATTTTTTTTTGGGAAATATGCAACTTAAATTTAAAAACTACATGCTTTAATTTTTTTCCCATAAAAATTTTCAGTAACTAAAATAGTTTTAGTACACTTAGTGGAATTATGTCTTATGAGATAAATCAATGATAAAAATTTTTATAAGGTCGATGAAAGCTCCAAATTGAATACCCTATAAGTTTTGAAAAAAAATTATAATTATTTCACTTTCGGGTTATTTTTGTATGCCAAAAAAATTGATTTTAAAATTAATTGTGTGTTTAAAAAAGAATAATTGGTCTCTCTATATAAAAAAATCATTTTAGATCGCGTATTATATGAGACATAATTCAGATCTGATTTCTAATGGTTTAAAAATATTACCTTAAAAAATCCATTGACTTGGTATAACTTCATAAGTGATAACTATATTTAATATTTTTGATTTATTTTTAGGGCCCACTGTTAGTTGATGAGTTAAAATTTGGATAAAATTAATAGAATTTTGATCTTATTTTCATAGTTTGTTTTTTTTTTCTTCTGAAAAAGTTTTAGTCTGCTCTCTAATTAAGAGCTCATATGTTCATAGTCAGATTTTTTTCTTTTCAAAATTTTCTTGATTTGGGTGAATTTGCTTCTCAACAAAAAATTTTATAATATTTTACTGAAAATTTTATTATTATTTTTTTGATTATTTTTTTAAATATTTTATTCATATGAGACTAAAGTTCTTCATAAAAGCTGATTAATCAGAATTTCTCCGAGGATTTTTTTTATTTTTATAGCACAGTCGGAAAGTTTTCAAAATAATTTAAATTCTTGTGTTTTTCTCTTTAAATTTTTTTTTCAAATATTTAAAAAATCCATATAAAAGATTATTTAACTTCAATACTCACAATTGATATATATTCATTAATTAATCTGTTTAAATTCAGCAAAACTGATATAATTAAAGGGTATTTCCCATAAAATAACTTTAAACTGTTATCAAATTACAGATTATTAGTCCTAGATAATATTTTTATTCGGTATTATGTAGTCATAGTGACAATCAAATTTCAAATATCTGAAAAGAGGCCATTCAAATATTCAATATCAGAGTCATATTTTTTGGAAAACTCTGATAATTTTTCTCCAAAAAGGTCTATGATAGCAGATTTTTATTTATTTTCTATTTTGTGTTATAGTTTACTGCTTAATATATTATATTAATTTGTATGAAATTTTTATCATTTCCCTATTTCCTCTGAAGTATTCCAAACTTTTACCAAAAATTATGAAGTTCCAAAATATCTATTTTTTTGACAAATAACTTCATATAGGAATTAATTTTGGTAATTATTCTTATTGATAAGTGTTAACTATTTCAACTTCAAAAATTAAACGCCTTATTCTAAATCTGCATAAATAATCTTTATGGTTTGTATTTTGGAATACTGTTGTAGCAATTTTTTTTGCTTGAGTCACTCTCGAAAAATCTTTGTTTCTTTAAAACAGCTTTTTTTACAATTTATAATAGAAATTCGGAAAATATTTCATATATTAATTGTAATTAATCTTATGAAACAATAAAACTTAAGTGTAAAAAATTATTAGGATGTGTAAATAAGAAGAAAAAGGCTCATAAATAATTATTAATGTTATTTAAAACAACAATATCGATTTTTGTGTGACTAAATCTTATCAAATTTAATTTAAATTAAAACTATTTTAACTTTTTTTTAAGTTTTTCGTAAAAATTTTAGCTTTTTTGAAGATATTTTACACTTTATTTTTCATTAAAAATAAATGAGAAGCCCAGAATCATCTTAAATCACCAAAAAAAAAAAATTATTAGGTAATTAAAATTGCACCAATAAAATTTATTTACATATTTCTTAAACAAGCTGAGTTGTAAAAATAAAAAATTTATTTTTTTCTCAAACTTTTCGTGTTATAAAATGTGAGATTATTTTCCATGATACAATTTTTTATATGAAAAACATTTGTTATTAAATTATCAAAACACCAAAAATTCAATAAAAGCATAAAAATACACTAGCTCTAATAATGTTTCCATTTTTTATTAATTGAAAACAATTTTTGTAATTCTTATTCCATATTTCCCTATAAATTTTACTTTTTTATCAGCATAATATTCCAAAAAAAGGAAATATTCCTCCCTCAAAGAATAGAAAAATAATTCTCATGTAAAAAAATCATATTTTTTAAAATCTTTTTGTATGCTTTGGATAAAATAATTATTTTAAAAAATAGCTCAAATGGAAAATCAAAAAAGATATCAATTTTTTTTATGATTAAAAAAAATAAACGAAATTATTAGAGGATCGTTTTAATATTTTATGGATTTGATTCTTTTGTTAAATTGGATAAAATAGAGATTCTATTAGAGAGTTATAATTTCTCTATTAAAATTTTACCATTTTATTTATTTGAAAATCTTTCACTAGGAAAAATATATAATTAATGAGTAATCAGGAATTATGATTACAAAATATGCCTTTTGTTAGAAAAACGAAAGAAAAAAAAAAAGATTTATTATCTATTTTTGTTTAAATATGTCAGAAATATTTTAATTATATTTAAAAATATGTTTTTCACGTTAAACAGGTTTCGCTCTTGAAAGCATTCCGTCAAATATTTATGTAATTAAATAAGTATAGATTGTAAAAAATAATTTTTTTTAGCTTATTGATACATAATTATGTACTTTGATACAAAATTGCACATTTAGATAAAATTACAGCTTCTATTTATATAACTTTCAAATTCCATTTTACTTAAGAAGAAAAATTTTGATCTTGAACTACAAAAATGAATAAAGGCTCTTTTGAGATTGATTTAAAAATTAAAATTAAAATCAGTTTCAAGAATGAATCGAGGAATAATAAAAAAAAATCCATAAAATGAAAAACTGCTTTTTTTTTTATTTAAATAGCCACTTTTGCATTAAAACCCATTTATTTCTTAATTTTTTAGTTGAATGATATTTTTGTATTCAGACGCTTTATTTAATCTTATTATTTTTAATATATTTTGTATAAGAGTAATTTTAACTTTTTTTTACGGTAAATTTATTTTAAAGAAATAAAAAGTTACAAAAACTAATTTAAAAAAATTAAAAAAAGTGATTTTCTTCAAAAATATTTCACCTAGCACTACCCTGCAACACTAGCGCTCCATACCTAAATTCCATTGGTTCAATGATGATTTTAATACAATAAAATATTTCTTGAAAATAATTTCAAGGTTAAAATAATTTTATTTTCCAAAAAAAATATCTAAATTGACTAAATCGAATAACTTTCACCCAATCAAATCAAAATTCAACTATTCAGAATCAAAATAGGTCTTTTTAAGCTTTTTATAAAGATTTATCGTTAATAATGAAGATGAAAATCGATTAATTTTTCATTATTTTATTACAAGATTTATTTACATTGTTTCATTAAAAAAATCTTTTTATTGGTTCTTTCAATGAATCTTTTAAAAAAATTCCTTAATTTTATCTACTATACGGTCTTTTGGTAAAAACTTTTTTCATTAATATTATAACCCTTCAAAAATCGAAATTTTCTCGCTGATAAGAAAAATCCAAAAAAACCCCCTATAGGGATAATTTTAGTATTCTAAAAAAAATTCCAGTTCAAATTTCAAAGCTTCTCTATATTTCTCTGCTTTAAAATAAATATATTAAAGAAATTTGGTAAAAAAATCTTTTTTATTATCTTCCTAAAAATAGATAATATTTCAAAATAGTTTTTATTGAATAAAAATTCTAAAAAATTATATAGTATCATCCCTTACTTTAATTAGCATAAAAGCGGTTCATTAGTAACAAAATCCTCAATAGATTATGTCCAAAAAGATATATTGGTTAAAAAAATATTCCAAAATAGTATATTTATCCTCCTTAGATTTTTCCAGTTTAAAAAAAAAAGTATGTGAATGTGTTCAAAAATTATTCAAGTTTAAGTACAAAATATTCTATACTCTTTATTTTTTATAATACTTATAATAATCTGCACCTTTTCCTAGATAAAAGTTTATTTTTAAAAAAATATCCACAAAAAAAAGCCATTAAATTATTTTTGGAAAAACAAAACATATAAATCCCAAGGTGTTAATTGGTCTCCCAAACTTATTAAAACACTTCAGCCCTGTAAATATTCAACTCATATATCTATAAAAGTTTGGTCGGTGATTATTTGAATATCAAAATCAATTATAGATTATAAGCAGTATTTTTGTTCCTCCTTTAATTTAATTTCATAAATTTAATTTATTTATTTAGCTTAAAGGGAACAAAAATTTAACTAGGTGTGATCAATTGAGATTATATATATTCCTGATTTTAGCTAGTATTTTAACTAAAAAAACCATAAGTTTGAATTAATAATATTTTTATCTCTTCTAAGAGAATAAAGTACCATATTCCATATAACGATTTTTCATCTTTCAGTATTTTTTTGCTGATATAACAGCTTATTTTCAGAATTATTCTATTCACCAACAAGTTTTTCTCAAATATTTTACATTATTAATATTTAATGCAACTAAAACTGAATTTTCTCAATATATCGAATTAAAATTAATTTCAGTAATGATAATATGTAGTCTGATTTTTTTGAAAAAATCAGAGCTAAAATTTTATTTTTATTTATTATAAAAGTTATAGAAAAAATTAAACGTCGAAATTTGAAGGCTTTCATAGTTTCTGAGAGTCTTTTTGTCTTGTATAATTTTTTTTTCTTCCTGAACTTTATCGACATTGAATAATTCATATGGATTTCAGAAAAACATTCTTTATTTCATATAAAAAATAGTAGTCATGTTCGAAAATTTTCAATTTTAATAATTTAAAGGGAAAGAAGATAATATACCTCAAAAAATTTATTTTTTTATTGAAAATAATTAATACCGACGATTTTATATAATCTTTTATTTAATTTAATCCATTAAAATATAGTTATCTTTTTTATAAGGGATAAACTTTCTAAAAAAATCTTAAAATTAAGATTCGCCTACGTAAATTTACTGAGCCTGAAAGCAGCGGCTATAAAATTATGTTAATAACATCTTATTTTTCGTTATTAGTCTCATTATGCATTATTTTAGTAAATCTCAGGCTTTAAAAAATTTCTTAATCGTTAATGTGTGCATAAATTTATCGATAAATTCAGCAATTTTGAATGATTTGCATTCAATAATTTTTTTGAAGGGCTTTTTTGAGTCTCTTTGGGCCGTTTTTATTTATTTTTCTTAGTAATTTTGCGAGCTTTAAATCATGTTTCTTGTTTTTCGAGCTTATATACCTAAATAAACTAAATTTACTCCCCTTTTTCATGAAAATACATTTTAAATTTTCAAAAATATTCTTATTGTGCATTTTTTATATAACTGACAAATTTTTATGCAAAAAACTGTATATTTTTTTGTTCTTAGCGTAATATTTGATATGAAATTTCAGAAAAGTTGAGAAACCATTCCTCTTTTTATAATTTCATTTAATTTGATGTTTGATTTTATGAGTAATTATTATGTAACAATAATTTCAAACCAATGCAAATTTATCAATTTCATTTTCAAAGGATCCAAGTAAAAATTATTAAAGATTTTTTTATCTTTTAAGACAATATCAATGACTTATTAGACATAATTTTGCGATTTTTCTGTAAATCCAGATATTATTGATAAGTAACCGTCTTCAATGAATTTAAAATTGGTATCTATGCAAACTTTACCTGTAATTTCATTTCTTTTTTTAAACTAGATAAATGGTCTAAGACGTATAAAAAATATGTATTAATTAAAAAATTATATTTTGATGGAACATTAAAACAATCCAAATTGACTATTGGATTATTATTTTTCCTTTTTAATATTATTGCTTATTTCATAGAATTTCTTCTCTGAACATACATCTATTCCAAATTCTTCCAAGATTATTTTTATTTTGTTTATTTTTTTCCATTTTTATATAGTTTTATTATACTAATTTTTATATTTGGATGCCTAAACCTAAATACTTCTTCAGAATAGGGATTATAAATAATAAAATAAAATCGCTTCGTAATATTCATATTTTTTATAACTATCTACACATGAGCCAATTTTTTTATTGGTGTAGTAATAATAAATGGGCTTATGTTTACTCAAATTTTCAGTTTTGAATATTTTCCGAAAATATTTATAATTATGTTGGTAATATTTTTGAGAACCATCCGATATAATAATATTTATTTCAATAAGGAATAATTTTTTACGACTCGAAAAAAAAAATTAAGGCTCAAAGGTAAAAAAAGAGGATCTTTTAAATAAAACTACGCCTTATTAAATTCCTATTGCTTATATGTAGAATTTATTAAATTCATAGTATTTAAACAAATTTATATGTAGAATTTATTAAATTCATAGTATTTAAACAAATTTATATGTATATTTATGTTTAATTTATGCCTTTAAATAAAAACATAGCTTTTATGTACCATTTATCACGAATAAAAATATGTCAAATTGTACTAATAATGGCTATTTTGCAACAAAATCAACCACATTGCATTTTGCATTCGGATTACATTTAAAAAGGTAAAATTGTATAATATTTAATGAAAACTGTCAATTTTTGTAAAATAGGATTCACAAAGTATAAAAAATTAAATAAAATTAATCTTTAATTAAATTCATAATTCTTTTTTTGGGAATTATTTGGTTTTTTTTGTATAAAGTGAAATGATCAAATATATCCCATTCTGTGGATATTAATTTCAATCATATCCTTTCATCTAATATTTCATAAACTATATTTCAGTACTGTTTTTATAAGCTAATCTAATATTTTTTTTGAGAAAATAGCCATTAACAACCGACTTTTTTACCTAAAAAATCTCAAATATCTTTTAAAGGATAAAATTAATATGGCTCTTTCTTATATTTAACACCGATCGTCTTTTTTAAAAAAACTTCGATTTAATACAACCTTATTTCCAATTTAAATATTCTAGATATTGAATGTTATAATAGTAATAAAAAAAAAGATTTTTTTTGATTTCAGTAACATCTAAATCTTTTTTATTAGAGATCCAGAAAAACTTATCTATAAAGGATCCATTATAAATTATCCTTGAAAAAATCATCTTACAAATATTTCCAAGAACGTCTCAACTTATGAAAAAAAAAATTTCAATGAACAAAAATAACATTCATGTGGTAAAAAAATACCTTATTGACTTAACTCCATATTTAAATGTTACAAATTTATAGAAATCGTAATGATAAACTCAAAAAAATGTGAATATGTCGATGAAAAGATTAAAAAGTATAATTAAATTTCAATTTTGTAGTTAGAGATATGGAAAGTTTGAAATACTGAATAAGCACGTGTTATTTTTTCCAACTAATTATTTATAATCCACCAGAGACTCATAATACCCAATCATTTTTCACAAAAAATTTATTATATCTTTTTCATAATGATTAGAAAGGAAATTCCTTGGTATTTATCAAAAAAAAAATTTTCTTTTCAAGTTTTTTATAATTTTATCCTCTCTATTAGTGATTATTTTATATTTTTAACAGTATCATTATGTTGCTCAAATTTATTTTATCAGTTTTTATTTACCCTTACTACAACAAACCTATATGTGATTCACAGAAAATATTTGGAGTTTTACTATAAAATTTTGGTTTTTTTCATAAAACTGGATTCAGTTCCATGAAATTAATTGAATAACTTATGTTAAAAACAAAAAATCTTAGAAAAAATACTTAAATTTTTCTTAAAATAAAAACCAGATAAGGAAAAGAATTTTATTAACTAAATACGAATTCAAAAAAAATCTTAGAATAAAAATTTTGGTTGAAGAAGCGGGAAAAACTCCAAAATATTCATAAAACTGTTTTGAAATTTTATTATTTATAATTTATTAAATATAACCGAAATAGTTATTAAAAAATTATATTTTTTTAATCTAGTATTTGTTCTAATTATTTTTTTTACTCCTGCTATTCTTAAGTCTTGAAATAGTTTCACTTCTATTACTACGGAAATTTCATTCCTCCCCAAGAATGGATATAAATGAACGTAATTTATTTTTGAACCGCTTTTTTAAATAACAGAAAACATTCTCGCTTGTTCTAAATTTTGACTTTAAAAATATTAAACCATTTCAATCAAATTTTTTTAAAGAATTATCGAAACTCTTTTTTTATTGCGGTAATACGATGCTATTCTTTTTTATAAATAACGTAGATAATAATATTCTCCTTTTGAACATATTTTGTAAATTTATCTTGAAATATCTAAATAAAAATCATTTCAACCTTTTTTTGAGTTATGATCTCACTAAATTTAAATTTAAAAAGGTCAGTATTTCGGGAATATAAATAATCATAAATTATATTTGACATGATTATAAATTCTACTATTTTTAATCCTTTCCGGTTTTCATACTCATATTTAATATTTATTATGAATCTTCCAAGGCAACTATTAGTTGTGGAGAATTTATATCATATCACTCGCACCAAAATTCACTTTTTTTAACAAGAATTGTTCTTTTTTTTACTAAAATACACTACCGATTGATATTTATCTATTTTTCTACGAATAGAATCTTCCTTCTCGAAAACCTCAAATCATTTCAAAGCTGTATTTTTTGAAAATATTTTTAGTTATTTTTTTGAGAGCATTTTGACACCCTTTAAAACCTTCAAAATATTTTTAGATAAGTGAAACCAAGATTCAAATATATATTTTTGGTTTTGGAATAAAGATGGAGAATTTTTATTGATGAACAGAATCTAATATGATCTATATTATTTTAGAACTCAATAAATATTTCCGAATACCTTTTTTGGAGTGCTCAAAATTCAATAGTATGATTTTTGGGCACCTCTACTAACTATATAAATTTAAATTTTATGCGAAGATAGGTTGAAATCTAGAATTCTCGTTATTGTAAATGGGAATTATCCTTCAATAGGTTTTAAATTTGAGTTCAATTACATATTTTTTGACTTTGAAAGACGCCTTATAGAGGTTTATAAGTTAATTAATACTTTTTTATCATGAATATTAGATTTATATGAGGCAATAGGTGGCTCTTCTAAACAATTATTAGACTTTAATTGCTCAAAAAAATAATGAAGTATTTAAAATTTAATCTTTTTAATTATCATTTTTCCTGGATTAGTTTATTATGATATGGTTTTTTTTTCTTATAACTTCAAGGCCGTTTTTTCAGTTTATTTTTCATGCTGATGGGTTTAGTCCCAATATTCTTTTCAATTGTATTATAACATTTAAGATATTAGTTTTTTTGTTCCAGTTTAAAGTTTGAAGTATCTTTTTTTGATAAAATTATCGATTTTCCTATCATAAAAATTTCTGATTTTTGATTCGGCATGGCTGTAACAATTTTTTAAGCTTGATAAATAGTATTTATGGGATTTTTATTCTTTTAAACCTTTTGAATTTTTTTTTTTAAAAAAATTAGAAAACTCGGATTTTTTCTCAATAAGCCATTTTCTTTAAATTTTGAATAGCTTATACTGCTCATATCTTTACTTATTGGGATTTAATAAGTTCATAATTAGGATTTTATTTTTATAAATTAAAAAGTATTCGTTTACTTAATTTATATTTTGAATAAAAATGCGTTTTTATAGAGACGTGAACAATATATAATAATTTGTAAACAAATTTTTCCATAAAAAAAATATGAATAGGAATTATTTTTAATTTTATATGCCTGGCTCTATTCAAAAAATTCAAAATTCATCTTTAGCGTCAGATTGACGGATTTTTTTTTAATATTTGGTACAATTTGGCTGATTTTGAGACAATTTGATGGAATAAAGTATTGGTTGACTTTTTTAATTACAAATTGAAATTTTTTGATAATAATTGGCAATTTTTGATACAATTTGACCGGAAAGTATATTTTTCCATTTATTAAATTCCTAGAATGGTATAATTTTGATTTTTTTTTTATATCACGGAATTTTATTTTAAGATAAAGTCATTAAAAACTAAACTAATCAAATATGAAAAAAATAAAACGATTGTCTAATTTTGGTTTGATTCGATATTTTTAAATCATATTAAAGATTTTTTTATTATATTAGTCATAAATAAGCAGCTAAACCAATTGCAAAAATAAAAATCGTATATTTTTTCCTAAAAAGGTGTTTTTTTTTGTATGTATTTTTATTAAATGACCAAAATTTAACAGAAAAATTTCATCTCCAAAAGAAAATCATTTTTTAGAAAGCTTATTTTATAAAATTGAATTAAATTCATCAAATTGCTGTCAATTTTGCATTTATTGGATCAATTTAGCAATTAAATGCCAAATTGAAAATTTTTTCTAATGATAATATATCATTTTTAAAAAACAATTAACGAATAATAAACGGTAAATATCCAATAACTCCCCCTATATTATTTTATTTTTGCTATTTTTTTACAAAATTTATTTTCATTGAAGAGAGGACAAATAATATTTAAATTTATATAATGAGTCTTTTTTTACATCTATTATGCATGAATTGAAGGCTAAGATGGAATGATAAAAAGTTCTATATCTCATAATAATAAATTTAAGAAACACAGGCATGTGAAAAAATTCTAATTTTATGTTTTCCGAAAAATTAATATATTGGAAGATTCCGTAAAAAAATGGGCCGGCTATTTTATCTTTTTTATACCATTTATTTTATCGCTTTATCATGAATCCGAATTCAAAATTCGAGGTACACTATTATCGAGACTAATATAAAAAGATATAAAAATAATACTTTTTGTAGTATTCCTACCCTATCCCAATTTTCCTTAAAAATTAATAGCCTATTTTTTGAATAATAACTTTATAAAAAGCGTCCCTTATTTAATTTTTTCCCCTCCATTTACAATTTAATTATTTTTTATTTTATTTTGTTATATTAATTCAATTTAATAATTAAAAATACACCAATAAAAAATTATCCGATTCCATCAAGACACGTTAGAGCCTCCATAAAATTACATATTCGGGCCCAGCAGTTGGGTGATTAATTAAATAACCATGATACATAAAGCGTGTCTTAATATCTGCAGCCATCTCCGTTTATCATTGGGGAAAAAAAAATTCTTATTGCCTTATAACAACGTGAAAAAAAAGAGAATACATTATGATATCAGTTTTATTATCTTTTTTTATAATTTGCTGCTATTTAATTTTAAAAATCTAACGATTTTAGTTTTATTCATTTGGGGATATAATTTTGGCTTGGAAAATATTTCGTTTCTTTCACTTAGAAATCGTAATAGTGATAAAGGATTGTACCATTGTACTACCGTGAATAAAATAGCACACAAAACTATAAGCATTTGCATATTTATATTACTAGAAAATACCTGAGCTTTAAATATTAAAAATATTAATTAAAAAATAATAAGTTAAAAAAGTGTAAAATAGTATTTGTTTTTATTTTTTTTAGCTTTCCTACTTTTTTAACACCCCGTAACAGAATTATTTATAAAAAGCTATTAAAACTATAATTATATAAGAAAAAAACCATGCGAATAAAATTGCATTTTTTCATGAACTCTTTTCAGGTACAACTGAGTATTTTTTCCTTTAAAAAAAATCTTATATTTTTTTGGTCAAAGAATATATTTTAAATCGATTAATATTTCTGAAAGAAGTCGGGTTTATTTGTCTTTCTGATGAAAGATTATTTTTTCTTCTAATAAAAATACTTTATATTCTTCCATTTTAAAGATATCTGAGAATTCGGGTTTGATATTTTTATTATTTATCTATTTTATTATAATTGATTATTGAGAGTTCAATTTCGCCAAAAAATTTATATAATTTTAAAATATCTACAAATAAATTAATAATATAAATCATGCTTAACTTCTAATATTAAGATTTATATTTATGGCTCTTTTAAATCATTCGTGAAAGGTTTTTTTTATAGGGTATTTATTTGAAATTTTTATACTATTAAAAATTAAAAATATGAAATAAAAAGGGGGAAATAAAAAAAATTATCCACTCATATCTGTATCTCTAGATGATTAGATCATACTACAGTCTGGCTAAAATTCAGCTACTATTATATTTCGGGAATAAAATATATCCATCATACCGGATATAATTATTATCTCATAAAAATTATTCGGTTTTTTTGATTATATTTAAATTTCCCCTAAATTTTCTCCATTCCTCTAAAAGAAACTTTTTGTACTTTTTCAAAAAAAATATACATGAATAGAAGTTGTACTTTTTTCAATACAAATTGACACTCTTAAGAAGACTTAGAAATATTTTAGAAATATGTTACCAAAAATTAATTTATTTTTTCTTGATGAAATCTGAATATAGCATTTTTAATCTTTGTGCTTAATCAGCTAAAAAAAAATTATGTTTCAATCCAAGCCAATACTCTTAACTTCTTTTTAAGAGTTTTTAATGACCAATGTTAGGTTTATTTTGCATCTCTTTAAATTGCGGAGGTCAGTTTTGGGTAAAAATATTGGATGTTTTATGATATTCCTGTAATTATTACAGGATGATTACCTTTCAAAAAATCAAATTTAATAATCTAAATGTAATTTTCTATAAATAGAAAGCTATTTAATAGTACTTTTTATGATAACTAAAACTCTCAAACTGCATATATTAGGTATATATTATGCTGTTATATTTTTCTTATGAAAATAACTTCCCTTTAAATATTTCACATATTTTTTAACCCTATAAGTGATGTCTTTCTTCTTTTTTTTTCACTTCTTTTTTCAACACAAAAATTATTTTTTAAATATATGGCTCTATTGCATTTTTAGCATACTTTTTATGCTGCTTGATTTATGACCGAAATTAAAAAGATTCAAAATCTATTTTCTAATTTCAATTTTCTCAATCTTATCGCAATTTTCGCAATACGTATTTTTTGAAAATATCAAAATCTTTCCTTCATATAATTTCTAAAATTTTAGTTTTTATGGTGAATATTTTATAATTAATGCGGATAAATAAAATTGAATTGTATTTTTTAAAGTTTTTGCAATAAACTCTCCTCTATAATGATACAAAAACTATATTATTTTCTATTTTAATAGCTAATCTTCGGGTCTTTTCCAGTTAAATTATTTAATGGAGATGTTTAAAAGCTCTATTATACTACTCATGGTTAATTGAATATAAATTATAAAATTTTAGACCAATGGATTCAAAATATATACCTAAATATCTGTGTCTTTTTTAGATATTCTAATTTGAAATATATTTATTTTATTAGGATGTAATAACTGTATAGATTTGAGAGCTAAGCGGTGATTTTGGTATATATGCTATATTGACCAAAATCAGGATTATTGTACATTTTTTTAATTCCGATTACAAAATTTGCTAACAAAAGTCAAATTACTTATAGAAAATTTTGTTTTTGATCTAATTGAATTGAATATTTACGATTATTGGTTTCTTAAACATTTGCACTAAATTTGGGCTGTATTACCCGATAATCTATTTCCCGGTTCTAAATTCAATATAAGTTTGTAAGCTTTTATTCTTTTTAAAATGTACCTAAAAAAATGATTATGGAATATTTAAAATAAATTTGTAGATCCTAAAAAAAATATGTCACGAAAATCTTTACAGTTGAACTGACTATATTTTTTAAATATATAATTGATAGATTTGAATTGAGTTTTTTTTTTGGATAATTTTAGTTTTTTCAGAAATTATATACTTATAAAATCCATATTCTTTTAAACAGGTATCAATGTGAAAGTTTCTGGATATTCGCTGGACATAAAATCATATAATTAAATTCATATTTACATAAACTGAGGTAAAAAATAAAATTTAAGTGAAATGGTATCACATTAAATTGTATGATCATATTAATATATTTTGATCAAGTTCAAATTTAAATTCTTCGACTAAAATACCGAATCGAAGGTACAAATTCTTAAATAAAGAATTATTTACAAAAAAATCAAAATTCGATGAGATATTAGTCTTTCCTAACACTTAAGCACATGCTTTTATCGTAAAAAATAAAAAGCTACACATCTTGGTTCCATCAGATTAAGCATATTTTCTTTAAAATAAAAGTAAGCTAATCTAGACAAAAATATAATCTTTTTGAGTCATTTTTGATATAAAACCAAGTGGAGCTTTAAAACTGATTTCAATAAAGCTTCAGATAAGAAATTCGAAGTTTTAAACTTTCGGCAATTTTTTTTTTTGGAAAAAAAGACCAAATAATAAAAATAGAGAGCTTTAACCTTTTTTTTAAAAAAAAATAAATAAAATATATATATATATATATACAGGCACCTAACTTTTTTACCACAGTAAATAAAGAGTTTTTATTTAAGAATATGAATCTACGACTGATAACTTCTTTTTTCTAAATATGTGTTTGAAAATTTCCATAAAAAAAAACTTTTATAATATTCTTTATGAGGTTATTTCAAAATTAAGTGCTTTAAAACAACTACTTTTAATAAAATATGTTTTTTAATGTATTAATAGATTTTTAAACTCAGTTTTTATCAAATAATTTGATTTTAAATCAATAAAACCAAGTTTAACTGCTTTATTATGATGAATATATCATTTTTACACACTATTATAGATCAAATGTATCATTTTTTGGCTTTAGCTAGATTAGATTTTTTTAAAAAAAAATTTATGGGGGCATACTAATAAATTTAGAGAAATTTTACAAAAAAACCCCCGAATTTAAAATATTCATTTAATTAGATCAACAATAAAATTTTCTATAAATAGTTTGACTTTTATTTAAAAATTGTGAAAACAAAATGAAAAAAGTATCCAATAATAAAGCTTTTTCACAACATTCATAGGTCTCAAAATCACTGCTAAAATCTATTCTTCTCTCACATCTCCATACAAAATATTTATAATAACTCTAGGAATATTGTGAATTTAAAAAAAATCGGCCCGAAAACATTCTTTCATTAATTTTATTAAAACGAAATATGGTATTATTATTACCAACAAAGTTGTGAAATATTTACATTTATACATCTTTCACAAATTATTAATAGCATTATATGTTAGGATCCCAGCTCAAAAACCAGTTTTATTACACCTTGTGAAAAATTACTAAATAAATTCTAAATAACTAAGCTAAGATATAAACTATCAATCCAAAAAAATTATTAAGCAATCATTGGATAAAATGTTAAAATTTGTTTTTAATTAATTATAATACTTTTTTGAATAATACAGGCTATATTGTCAAAAACGAGGTTGAAAGATTAGAACAGAAGATAAGTAAGTAAAAAGAGAGAGATGAGTAAAAAAAATGTTAGTTTAATATATAGAAAATATATAATTTATTTAACTAAAACTAGAGAACAGAATAAAAAAATTTCCAGATAAAGAGTCCAAAAAACTAAAGAAAACTGGGACCATTTGTGTGTTTTACGCCAGTGCAAAACACATACAAAACGTAGAAATAAATAATTCTAGAATAAATTCCATATTGTAAAATGGATGCTATCAAGACAAAATTTGCATCAAAAAGCGTTGAGGATGTTTTATAATCAGTAGTTATATTAATGGACGAATAGTATGCAATGGTTGCGTCATCATGTTTGTTTGTATCATATTTATATTACTGATTGAAATAATATCAAGTAAAAGTCGAGTCAAAACTTTTCAATTATGACATGTATTGTTTTTTTTAAAAATAACAGGATATTTCAGCGAAAAAATCTAATCGATCAAAAAAAAGATTAATTTAAAGCGAAAAATATAAATATTGGTCTCATTTCAATATTATCGAATCCTAATTTTATCAAATAGATAAAATTAAAACTATGACACGAAAAAAAAAAAACAATCAAAAAATCTTGATCTGTTTATTCATGTACAATATTTTTTTTCCTTTCTGATTTCTGATTTTTAAAAAACAGTTTTTTTATGAAATGAATTGTTCATTTAACCTTTTTCCCCTATTTTTTTTTTGCTTCTCCTCTTCCCTCTTCTTTTTTCCAAATTTCAATCAAAATCGAGTAAAATCATTTTATTTCAAACAAAAAAATGCCTATAAATTACTATACTTATATAAATAACAACCAATTATAAATTTTATATCTTAAAAAAAAGGTTTTTGATAATATGGTTTTAAAAAATAAAAATACTTTGAATTAGTTACTAAACAGGGGTGTGTATTGGTGTTGGATCTTATCGATAAACATAAATATATTTTTGCATTATAAATTCAACAAATTTTATGCAATTTTTTAGAATGTTTATTTATTATATAAATAAATAGAATATATATATAATTATAGATCTATATTTGTGATATAAAACTACAGAGTTAAATAAAATCAAGCTAAAATATTTATATTTAAATTCACAGTGTAAAATCTGTAAAATATATCCCCAAGCGAATAAATGTAAAGCTATTTTTGATATAACACAAATTAAATTATATGTTATATCTATTTTTATTCAATTATATTTTTTTTAACTAACAGTTTTAGATAAAAAACAAATAAAATTTGCACTTGTGTTTAATATGATTGTTTTTTTATTGATCAACTATTTGGTTATAAAACATTTATATTATCATTAAAATAAAAGGTGACTTATTAACATATTTATTTATTTAAACATAAGAATTTTTTTACTGATAATATAATTTTACCGAAATTTAATCTTTAACCCGGTTTTTTATCTATTCTTAATTCTTTTCAATGGTTGTAAACTCGTTGAAAATTGGTGAGATAAATGTGTATATCGTTTATATCCTCATTAAATTCTAAATTTTTTCTCATTTTAAGCCTTGTTGCGCCATGGAGCTGCTTTAAGCAAGAGTAATAATTTTCGCAAATTATTTTGACAGAAGATAATTTTTTATTGTTTAAAAAATTTATCTGGATAAGTTTAGATCCCTTTATCGGTAAAGTAGCAGGGGTGTATCTATCCATCCCAATATATCCTAAGCCAGCTATTATAGACTAGTGCCTATTACCATCTGATTTATTTCCTTCCAAAGCTTTTAGAAGATATTTTGAATGTAAATTAATTCCGCAGAGAAATACGTTAAAACCATGTATAGATCCATGTTTTATTTGGCTCGCCATAGTCAAACTTCCATCTAGAAGGTGGGAGTATTTTATTTTTATGCAGTATAATTTATTTTTTTCTAAAAATAAAACTTTAGAATTCCTAAAATCTGAAGCTAATTTAGAGAGTTCTTATATACAATAATTTATAACAAATTCCACTTTTGGGTAATTCAAAAATCTCAATTCAAAGATTTCATCTCACATTTTTTTAAATAAACGAGAAAATATTTTATTCAGGGTTTATTTGATCGAATCGGTCATTCTTTTTATTAGACTTTGGGTTGAGACTGCATTAATATTTTATGACAAACCAATAGTCGATTAAGTTGGATAAATTTTCAAAAAATGAAGATTAAGTAATTATGAATATTTAATTGATAGTTTGGGTATTTTTCACATATTACTTCTCGTTCTTTAAATATCTTGATTTAATATCTCAAATAATGCATCAAACTCGTTAAAATCAAATTTGGTTAAGGTCTTGTGAGAATAGGTGAAAGGTTGATCAAAATAAAAAAAAGTTTCATTTTATTCAATATCGAAATTTCTTTCTGCTTCAAAATAATTTTTTATTATCTCATCAACATCCTGGGCTATGAGACTTTAAAAATTTGAGTTAGACATATCTAATATAAGATTCTTATTCTGTAAAAATTTGTACTTCAAAAAAATTTAGATGAGCTAAAAATGTTTAAAAATCTTAATAAACACACATATATGATTAATAAGCGTTACATATTATTCTAAATAAATTTTTTTATTTCTATATACCAAGATCAATTAGCCAATATCTTTCTGACTTTAATGAATAAATCTAAATCGATTACCAAAAAACCTTTAATGAGGAATTGATGATAAAAATATAGTTGATAAATTCAAAATCCAAACCAAATGTATTTTCACGTAAAAAAAACATCGATTTGATATAAATGCGAGTTTTTTGAATCCCTATTCATACCCAAACATGCAGCATCATTTAAAAGGACTCAAATGTAACATTACAAATGATTTTCTCAAAAAATGGTATAAATTTCAGTAACACCGTATTTGACCAATTTGTCCAATGATTACTGAATTTTTTATTTCAATTGATAATTGAAATCCCGAATTAATAACTTGCTTTTATTCGATAAAAAAGCTTAAGGTATAGATAAATCCATACATTACACAGGGTGCCTATTATGCCAATTTGACAGCTTTTCGTTAAACTGATCAAACAGACTTCAAATTGATAGATACTGAACAGGATGACTGTTTATTATTCAAATTGATATAAAATACCTTTTAACTTTTTAAAAAAGACTGAATTTAGAGTAATTGATAATAATGAGCTCTTTTGGCAAATTTATTCCTATTTACCAGAAAACTATTACACTCAAAGAAATTCTCTTAATTTGTTGGTTAATTGGTGCCAAGATATTCAACAAACTCATCGCCGCTTTCGGAATTTAGAACTATTAGAATTAACCAATAAAAATCCAAATCAATTGTAATCTATTTATATTTGAAAATAACCGGCTAGATTCAAACCGAATTAGCAGAGACAATTAAGCATTTGAGACTTGACTCCCAAATAGAAAACTATACCCTGTATGGGGTATAAGTCCATTGACCAACATAACTGGTGCAAATTCATTAATTAGCCAATAGCTGTATTTGTAGGTATATGCTTTGGATTTAGAGTATCATTGAATGGAATAGCGGACTATTGCAAAGCTTTTAGGCCTGAAGGGATAAAGCCCATTTAAGTGTTCACAGATACTATTTGCTCAATTGAATTTGAACGTAATATGTTTGAGAGCTCTGATTTGTATGTCAAGCCTAAATGAAACCGCGTTGATTGGATATAGCTAAGAGAAGGAATATTTTGTTCTATTGAGTTCTATGAAAGCAAAAAAAATTAATGTTGGCATTTTCTAGAACTTTTATTTAGGGCAAAATGAGTTATGTTATGATACTGGCTAAAGAAAGAAAGCTCAGATTATTGGCCAGATCCAATATGTAATTAGGATAGATTTTTTTGAGCTAAGCGGGGCTTTCTACAGTTTATATATTAAGATCCTGTAAATATTAGAGTTTGATGAGACCTCAGCATACTCGCTGTTTTAAACATTATTTGGGTAGTTTCTCTTAGTTTCCTTGCATCCTACAATCATTACTTTGAGCCCATAAAACGATTTTAAGGTCGTTTATTTCCTTAGGTAAGAAAAAAACACTTTTATTTATCTTTTGTGAATTTTTAAAGCTTTTTAGTCAATCTTAATATTTTTAGTTTGAAAGAAGTTTTGTCCCACATCCCTGGATTACCCAAAAATAGCACAAGGCTTTTTATTTATAAACGATAAATTTCCTTTGCATTCAGAGAAAATGAGTCAAGCGAATTGGAAAAACGTCAACAATTGGCATTGGACCGAAAAAAACTGCGCCGAATGGGCTAAAAAGTATTTTAAAAATGCTCTAGTTGGTCTTTCTTTCACCGGCCCTAAAGATCAAATTGTTAAAATAACAGGCATTGATAGTATTGTTGGTGACGCTGATTTAAACCAGCGCAAGGGTAAAATTTTGACATTATATGATCTGGAAATTAAGCTCAATTGGGTTGGCTTGACCAAAGGCCAAGATGAAAAAGATGGTATTAAAGGTACTGTCGTCATTCCTGAGGTTGCCCACGATTCTCAAAAGAGTGATTACGTGTTTGACGTCCGATTGAATTCCGATTCCAAGGAGGGTTGGGAGCTGAAGGAGCTTGTTAGAAAGGATCTGTCGAAGGTTTTGATTGAGGAATTTGTAAAGTTCCCCGAACAACTAATCAAACAGAATCTGGGTGATGTGTACATTAATGATGATTCCTTTAAAGCCAACAACAGCCCAACTCCAAAAATCAAATCATCAACTAATAAAGAAGAGGAACAGCCTCATGTCAAAGCTTTTAAAGCCGGTGAGTCTGGTCTGACTCTCTCTAACCTGAGTCTAGATTCTAAAAAAATTGATAGTAGCAAATTTTCCGAAATCAAGTTGCAAGTGGAGTTATTCGCCCCAGCCCGTGATGTGTTTGATGCTTTGATTTTACCAGAAAAGGTCAATGCCTGGACCCGTAGCAGCTCCTCCGCTATCAGCCCAGAGCCCAAAACAAAATTCTCCCTGTTTGGAGGCAATATTGTCGGTGAAATGGAGTTCGTGGACTTTGTGGGTTTGAAGCTAGTCCAGAAATGGCGTAACAATTCTTGGCCCGAACACCACTACTCCACCGTTACTATCCAGCTTGAACAGACTAACAGATCTACAATGCTCAATCTTCATCAAGTCCATGTCCCCAACAGTCAGCTCGAGTCCACCACCAAGAACTGGGAAGTGTACTACTTTACTCCAATTAAAACCACTTTTGGTTGGGGTTTCAATTTGTAGAATTTAAAATTTAAATAAACCTAACAAAAAACGTTGTTCCCTTCATATCACTGATATTATAGCCTAAAAATACTAGTACACTTTTTATTTGTTCGACAAATTTTTTTCTATCAATTCTTTTTCTTTTTTGTCAGGCGGGCTTGTATTTTTGCAAACTCTTCCTCTGACGGCTCGATAAACTCTTCCTTTTGAGAGCGGTATTTCCCCTTCTTTTTCATATACTTGGCTTCAAGGCTGTCAGCGAGCTGGTTCATAGTATCTGCATGCCGTTTCCTGATCTGCGACTCCAGATCCGCTAAACTGTTGGTTTCCGACGGAGCCCCTTTTTTCGTCGAGTCTGAGCCAGTGTCCATCCGCTCCGCCAGTTTTGCCTCTTTAGCAGCCGCCTTGGCCCGACGAGCAACGGCTTTCTTCGAGCTGGTCCGCTTGTAATCGCTAGTTGATGCGATTTCTCCGGCTGCGACCGCATCCTCCACGACCTGTTTTACCCGGGATTCGTCACTAGCTCCACCAAGCAGCATGACGTTTGCAAAAATATAGTCTACATTCCCTCTACCCTCCTTATAAGCTGCAACAATATCATCCCGCTCCTCATCCGATCCTTTTTTTTTTTTTTTTTTCAATGCAAATAATTTGTGTTAATAAATATCCAGTTACTAGAATTAGAAAGGCCCTGGTGCTCGAAAAAGGTGATAGAGTGGAAGGGGGGGGGGGGGGGGG
>LSSL01000195.1:0-15838 GCA_001953115.1 Smittium mucronatum | reverse complement strand
TTTTTCTATTTTTTTAACTAAAATTAAGTAAATTCCATGTTTTGGGTATAAATTTTGGATAAACTTTATATAAAATAAAAAATTAAATCCTTAAATGATATATAAATGGTAAGAAATAATTTGAGATTTGAAAAATAACAAATTAAATAAAAGATTTATGATAAAGATTCCGACAGAATTATTAAATAAACGAATTATAATTGTTTTGCTTTTTAAATATTAACTTTTTTTCTATTTTTTTAATTAAAATTTTAACCGAATTTTTTTTACAATACATTTAAAATATTATCATATAACCTTGATTTTAAAATCTGTTGTATAAAGATAATTTTTTCAGAAAAAATCTTCATTATTTAATCTGTGTTAGCATTAAATAAAAATCACTTTAAATATAATATAAAATAACCAAATTTAAAATAATCCTTGAAAAAAGGACTAATCAATAAGTTATTTTTAAATTAATTAGTTCGCATGTTTATGGTTTTTATGATTTTTTTATGTTTCAGCTCATTTTATTCTTTTATAAACTTTTTTTTTCAATTATAAAAATATATAACCCCAAATTCAGTAAATCTGTTTTGATTTTACATAAAACCGGGCTTAATTTTTTGAGTAATTTGTTAAGTTTGATTCACCGAAAATCCGAAAAATTTCAATAAATGATAAATTAAGAAATTCAGAAATCAGTTTTTTTTTATCCAGTTTTATAAGATTAAAATAAAGAAATATTCTAAAATTTATAAGGGTGTTCAAAATTTTAATACTTTTAAATTATTTTAAGCATCATCAATAGTATGGATATTTAAACAAACTCGCATTTAAATATGATTCGATTTATTTTTCCGGCCATTGCATTTGCTAAACTTCAAATAATCGAATATTTATTCCCAAGCTTTTAATTTAAAAAAATACTGCTCTTACTATAATTACCCATTATTAAAAGTTTTTTAAAAAAATAAAAAAATTAGAATTAATTCATTTTTAACGATTATTTAATATAGAGAGTTAAATTTATAAGTTATCGGAATATTTAAAAGGTATTTAAATAAAATAAAATAAACTAAATTTTAGGGTTATTTGCATGGAGTAAATAATACAAAAATAAAAAATCCAAACATATGACAGATGACAGATAACAGATAACAGATAACAGATAACAGATAACAGATAACAGATAACAGATAACAGATAACAGATAACATGACAAATAAATAAATAAATTTTAACTAAAATTTTTAGGATTCGGTATAATAAACAATTTCATTTTTTGTAGCACAGAACTGGAATTATTTCGTTTATAATTTTTACATTAGAACACACATAATAATGATAATCGAAAATCGGTGAAAAAAGTAATAAAATGGATTTTAATTCATTTATTTTAAGGCTTGGTGCGTTCAAAAACATAATAAATAATTGAAAATGTTTATAAAAAATAATATAAAACTTAAAAAATCATCTCTTTTTAAGTAAAATACCTAAAAAATAGATTTTATAACATGTCTAAAAAACTGCTACCACTCTGAAATAATACCTAAATACTTTAATCTTAATTTTTTATCATTTGTAAGAGGTAGTAGCAGAAAATTTTCATAAATTTTCAAAGTTATTTTTTTCAATTTTCTATATTAGTTATTATATATATATATATATAGTTTTTAATTTAAAAAGGCGTTTATAATATTAATTTTCTAGCTTTTAGTCAAATAATTTGAATGGTTTAACTATAAAAAAATAAATATTAGTCCCTAATAAAAAAAATTATGAAGTAAACAGAATGATTAATTTTCCGATATAAAATAATAGTAATAATAATTTCGAAACCTATTATTATATTTATTAATATTTAGAGTTTTATTTTTGATATTATAAATCAAATATATATTTTGGCTTTATTTTAATGAGAAAAAAAACTCCCCTGATTTATTTACTAAATATTGTTTGTTTTTTACACTTATATTAACGCTTAAAAAGGTTACAAATTAAAAATAGGTACTTAATTAAATATGATGCAAGATTCTTTTATACGTAAATGCATCTATAAGTTTATAAAAAAAAGTATTGATATATATTTTATTAGACAAGTATATTTTTGATTTATATAACATAAAGATTATAATTCTCAAAAGAAAATTTTTTTCGGTTTCATAACCTTTAAAAATAATTGGGATTTTTTTACCCAGTTTGAATCAGAAAGTAATGAATATATTTAATAATGGTTCCAAGAATTATTTTAATTTAGAATTCAAGATTTTATAAAATCGTTTTTTAGAGTCTTTTGTGGAATGCTGAAGTAAAAAAGCATTTCTAGCTAAATTTATATTAAATTTAATTTATTTTTAACACTGAGATGATTTTTTAAATCATCATATATAATTTTTTTAAAATTAAAAAAACATAGGATAAAGAAAATTTATGTTTTGAATCCTTGAGTTTGAGATTTAAATTAGATTTCTTTGAAGTTAGGTTGAAAAAAGTATTAAAAATAACACGATATTATTTTTAAAAATATATAGATGGGGGGGGGGAGGGGTTGAAAAATTCATATATATCGATGTTTTTATGTTATTATTTTTTTTTTATAAAAAAAAGCTTGGGTTATTATGAAAATTTATAATTGTATCATTGGCTGATGAATTTACCATTCTTCTTATATCTATTTTCTTTTATAAAAGGATAACGGATTTTATTTTTTCAAAAAATAAAATATAAAGATTTACTCAATTTATTATTTTTATATAAAATCAATTAAAATGTTTAATATTTTTTCAAGAATATATAAATTATATTTTTTTGGCAATATAGTTTTTTTTTTACATTACTTATTAATATCTCGAGGTTCCAGACATAACTACAAATAATACAATGGGTATCGGATTAAAAAAACATATATAAATCTCGGATATGGTTATGATTTTTCAAAATTGATAAACAATTTATGCGAATCTCAAATAAACAAGAATATTTTTTTAAAAATATAGTCTATCAAACTATAAATATATTTTTTCTAATAAAAATTTTTCCAAATTAAAAACTAAAAATAACATAAATTTATATATTATATAAAAGAGTTAAGTGATAAAATCTTGAAAATAATTAAAATTTAAACTTCTTTTTTGGGGAAAATGGTTAAAATAACAAATTTAAATGTTTTATTTTTAAATTTTGTAGATTAAAATGGTAATTTCTCACTAGATTTAAATAAATTGGATCAAATAAATGATTTATTGCTAATTTATTTTAAGATTTAAGTAAAATCGTGTTAATAGTTTTTCACATTCGATTTTAGTTTTAATATATCCATTTTAATAATAGCTTTGGTTATTTTGAACTTAAATGGTTATAATAATTACTGTAAAATTTTTCACACTCTGGAATATAATAATATAAGCCTGTAAGCCTTAATAAAATAATAAAGCTAGCAATATAGTACGATTTTAATAGACAATTAAATTTATTTCATAGATTTGAACCATAAAAAATGCCCATATAACCTTCCTTTAAAATTATAGTAGACATTTTAAATGAATGCGGTTAGTCACAGAAAAATTGGCAAATGATCTATCGGAAATGTAATTGAGTGGATATTTTTTTTAGAAAAATATCGGATCCTTAAGTTAAAGATCAATAAAGTATCGAAAATACAATGATTTTATGAAGATAGGCATGAAGAATATTTTATTTTATTTTTTGCATCGACTTTTATCTTTTTTTTTTTAATAAAGTAAAAATGTAAATATTGCGAAAAAGCATTTTTATTGAGATTTAATAGTCTTAAATATATAAATTTTTTATTATAAACACGATTTTACAAAGGAGAAATAAATATTAGCACATATTTTCGTAAATCAAATAATTAATAACATTTAATATACATAATTTTATAATGACTATGAATAAAAACTATTTTATTGAAGCTATTAAAATTTTCTTCTAAAAACCAATATTTTTTTTATTTAAACCTAAATAAAGAATAATATTAGCGGGTAAATCATAATATAATTTAAAATGGTTTTGGTATAATTTTATTGAAATGGTTGTTTATAGGCGTTGAAAAAAAAAACAAAAAATAGACACCAATCAATTCTAATCAGTAGATCCGGGTTGAATCACAGATTATATTTTCATCTTTTAAAAGTTAAATAAATATTGTGAAATAAATATTTAGATTAAAAAAATTAGAACTATTTAGACCCAATTTTTTAATTTATATTATTTAAATGGTTTAAAAAATATGCAGAGGATATTATAATCTAACAATGCAATTATACTTTTATATTTTAGGAGTTGTAGCTGATCGGAGTGGATTTAATTCGGGGACCGAATCTTTGATTTACAGAAGAGATTTAAAACACTGATTAGCAAAATATATTTTGCTAAAACCAAATCCAAGCCAGAGCACCAATCCTTTTTTGCGAAATAAAGCCTGATTTTGACGTAGATCATATTAGGGCGAACGTTAAATTAGGCGAAAGGAATGAAATGGGTATTTTATTTAGCCAAAATATCAAGAATGCGTGGGAATAAAAATTTAAGGCAGCTTATTTATAGCTAACTCACTAATTAATAGTCAATAAAATTTATATAATTTAAACATATTTTTTTTTTCGCACTGAGCATGGGGATCTAGCTCAAATGGTAGAGCGCTCGCTTAGCATGTGAGAGGCACAGGGATCGATACCCTGGTTCTCCAAAATTTTTGCAGCCTTGTATAAAATTCATTAAAAGACGGTAAATGTATAATTATCTGCTTTAAAACAAGCTTAGTTATGAGCTGCGTCTTTATCTGAGGTACATAATGCATGTGTATGCGTTCCTCTAAACTTATTACCATTAGAAAAACTTTATGACCAGCTTCAGCTATCTTAAATATATATATACTTTGGGGGGTTTGCTAGATTTTACCTAATTTCTCTTTACTGCAGCTTGAGTGAATACTTTTATAAATTGAATAAAGTGTCGTGCGATATATTTCCATTTGAGGGTTGGAGGAAAAACAGCCAATCAAAATATCAAGAAACATCACATTTAGGGCATTAGCGAGTAGGGGGAGTAGCCAATGGAACAAGATAGAAGAAACGCTAAAAATTGCACCAATATTATTGGACAGATCCAGGGAATGTTGGTAAGGTAAACAAAGAGTATCCAATTAATGAGAACATTAGCGGCCACGGACCCGACAACCAACAACATTATTGTAGCCAGAATGCGAGTAAAAGAAAAGCAAGAAAAGGAACAAAGGTTAATTTATTTTTTTTACAGACTAGGGGAGGGGCAATTATAGCACACTGCAGACGTTTTTATCTCTAGTTTTTAATTGAAAAACCGAGTTCTTTAGTGTTTGATTAAAAAAATTAATTGGCATATAGGTAACTGTATATACTTTTCTTATTCAGATCTTTAGCCCTAAAAATACGTGCTCAATTTTATGACAAAATTTTGCTCAATGACTTCAATTTTCAATAACTTATATACTAGAATAGATTTAAATTTTCGGAGCATTTATCGGTTAATATAAAGGAAACTGAAAGATAATGTCGGAATCGAAAATAACGATCAAGAGTGTGGATATGAAGGAGGAGGTTCAGCAGGAGGTTATTGATATTGCTACCATTGCCTTTGCCGAGAACAAGATCGAAAAAGATATAGCTGCTTATATAAAGAAAGAATGCGACAAGAAATTTGGTCCTACTTGGCATGTAATTGTTGGACGGAATTTCGGCTCGTATGTGACACATGGTAATTATATACTTTTCTTTATTTTTTTGATAAATGTATGGGTTATCGAATAATTATATTTTGGAATCATTTTTCATGATGATCATGACCCCCCCCATTTTTTACTTTCTATTTTGTAATTCTGTGTTTTTTTATTATTTTTAGAAACCCAGCATTTTATCTACTTTTATTATGAAAAGATAGCCGTGCTCCTGTTTAAATCTGGTTAAACAAATTTTTTTTCCTTTTCTATAATTATCAACAAGATCTAGTTTTCTATTTTTTTTTAATGGTAAAACGGTCTCTAATGGCATGTATTCACAAATAAACAAATACCACAACTAACGACATTTCCACGAGACGATCACGAAATACAAAATTTAATAGTTTTATTACTTTTTAAAAAAGTGAGATGAATGTTATTTAATTTATCTTTTGGATCTGAAGCATGTGTACTCCTGCGAGTATGGGGATATGGCGTAATCCAAGCCGGAGCTGAAAGATTTGTAATGAAGGTTTGCGGCTCGTCTAGCTTCAGTTACCATATCGGGTTTGAAGTATTCAAACTTTCTGGGGGAATAAATCACTTTAAAGTTTCCATTCAGGTAGAAGCAATTTTCGCGATATTCCAAGTACCTTCCAGAAACGCTTTTATCAATCATTGTGTTTGAAAAGTTGAATTCCTGGGGCAGATCGCTTGAAAAGTGATGGTTATTTTCAAGAGGATTTATGGGGCGATGGCTGGTTTGACTTTCTAAAGCATGATTAGTGTGTTCACTTTCATTGCTACTACTACTGCCACAACTAATCCCATCTATAACTGGACTTGTTTCATGGCTGCTATTAGACATTCTGTTGAATAGGGATCGGTTTCTAGAGTTGCTAGGCCATCTATTGTTATACAGCTTGTTTTTGCTCGACACTAGTTTGATTAGGAATTTGTGGTAACAATACTTCTTTTTAAACTCGGTTTCGCTGTCTGTTTCCGTATCCGACGAGTTTCGGGAATCCGAACTAGCGAAATAATTATTGTCGGGATATTTAGGTATTGATATGTTTGGGTTGGTACTGGAATCTTTGGCTTCTAATCCCGGGTTGTTGTACGCATTGTGGCGGATGTTTCCGAGAGAGTAGGCCCTTCTTTTGCGAGCAGTCTGGGCACCATTGGCACAGTAATGGTGGATTTCAGAATATGAACGAGAGTTTTTTGCTCTAGGATATTTCGTGCTACTACTGGTAGTATTTCCAAGTTCCAGATTTTGGTTGTTCCGAAAAGAATCTCTGAAATCGGAATTATGTGGCTGGTCACATCTACTGGTAAAGTTAATTATCTCATCCACTCTATTATTAAAGTTCTTTGGTCTGGTTCCTTCCTCTTTAGAGTCACCAATAACTTCATCAAAGTTGGTAGAGTCAACATTGTTGAAAACTGAACTGGCCATAAACTCATTATATTCTCGGGTAGATCTGAAGTGGTTGCTGGAACTCCCGGTATTAATCTTGTCATAAATCCCAAACTTTCTAAACTTGAATCGGTTGATCGTATGGGGGTTGGGTGAAGGTTCCATAACCTTGTTCCTGAAGGCATCGTTTTCATGGATTCGGTTGCGTGAGGTGCTTTGTATACTCTTTCTGCGATACACATCGCAGCTAGCAGAAGCGAAATTTGCACTAGATGGAAGACTGGTGGATTTGGTAGTGTATATGCTATTTGACGTATTTTCTCGGGAAATTAGTGTTGGCAATAGTTCCGTAATTTCGTCATCGGTTATAGTCGAAACGCTTTCGGAAAAGTATTGAGGTTCGAGGTTATAATTTGATACCTTTTTTCGCAGTCCAATAGTTTCTAAATCACTGAAACCGTTAGTAGTGTTTCTTTCATGCCGGGTTAAGTCGATGGTTTTGGACATCGAATTTGGGAGTACATTTATTCTGGGGCTTTCTCTTTGGACTTTATCTGTTCTAGTTGGTGTGTTGGTACAGTCTTTCTGGTTGATTTTTCTGTATTCATTAAAGTCAACAAAGTTATCAGCTAGATTAGATTTGGAAATACAAGAATAGTAAGAGTTTGGGTAATATACAGGATTGTTTTTTCTAATGGATGATTTAAAAGGGACGGATTTGGGAACACAGTCTCTTGTGTAAGGAATCGACAGGGAAGCTTTTCTCCTGCCGTCAATTTTTTGTGGGTTGGAACGAGTAGCCCGTGGGGTTATATAGTCTTTCAGGGTACTGGGTTGTATATTTAGGAAAATTTCGTTCTTTTTAGTGGATGAAATATCAGTTAAAGCCGAAATCACCGCTCGATCGTTCTGGTAACTATTGGGATTAGGAACAATGTCTAAAAACTCATTAGCCATAAAATCAATAATGTTCGTGTTGATCAAGGTTGAGTTCTTAAAAGGCGGGTTTGGATCTGCTGAAACAGTATCGTTCTTGTAGAGGGTCGGTGATAAGTTAGAGTTAGTGGAGCGGGTTTGGCGATTAATCGATTTTGAATCGCATTTAGTTTGATCAGAATTTGTTGGAGTTGAGGAATCAGCGAAAAGAAAGAAAGAGTTCGAGTAATGGGCGGCCTTTAAAAGATTTTCAAAGGAAGTGGAGATTAATTCAGTAGATATTTTTTTAGGATTAAGTGGGTATTCATTTTTGCTTTGGTAGAGAGTATTTTCCAATACTTTAGTATCTAATCGAGGTAAAATCCTAACATTGGGTTTAAGAACAGGAGTTTTTTGGATAGCTGGGTTTGTAGATTCGTTTTGAATTGTACTAGTGCTCTGATATATTTGATTATTTCCCGCAAGATTCTTGTTTCCAGGAGCTATTTTCTTGAATTTAATTGTCGAGTGCGAGTTTTCAGAACAATTATTAGAATTTTCAGCACGAACTGGCCAATTATTAGTATCGACTTTTTTCAATATCGGTTTATTTCCAAGAGTGATTGTGGTATTCTTGGAACCAAATGATTTTTGGGAGGGAAGAGACTCGTTTTGGTCTTTGTAATATTCCTTAAATGTCTTTTTGGATTCTTTGCGGTGAGTAGTGGGTTTGATAAGTTTATGGTTGTGAGCACACCCCAAAATCAAGCATTTAGATTTAATTTTATGGTAAGCAGATGGTTTTTTCCTTGCTTTTAAGTTTCGAGTTTGAGGTTTCACGGCCAATTTAGGACTTGTAGTATTTTTCAGCCCTTTTCTTTCCTTTCGGGAAAGGAATACATTCCCAAAACCAAAGTTAAACATGGTGTACTAATATCAGGCTTTTTCTTGCCATACCTCTAGCTTTTTTTTTGATTATAAAAGCTAGATTAAAAAAAAACAATTAAACTCTAAAGTAATATTGACAATAGAACGGAATTTATTTGCATGTTTCGATTGACCAATATATACTTTTTTATTATTTTTCCTATAAAACGCCTTATCTTTCTTTTGTTTGTTTATCTGAAATGGTAGAAATGCATAACCCCTTCCAACAATAAACATAGGGATCTAAATTGTAAAGATTTATAGGCTCGAGTTAGCAAACATGAAAAAGGAAATATGAGCCATTTGGATATTTGTGGCAATTTTTCTTTCCCTTTTATAAATCCAAAGGAAAGAGGAGTTGAATAATGGGCAAGTAAGATAATGTGGGGGGGGGGGGGGGGAAGTTAGTATCCAGAAGGGATGAAGAAAGGCCGTATTTTGGGATTAGTGCTAAACATTTTATACTTTTACAAGCAAAAGCAAGAAAGAAACTTGTATATTTTACATATTTGGTAGAATAATAAATTCCAACTTTTGCTGCTATCAATAGAATAATTGGGATACCAATTTGAAAGGTTCATGAAGGTATTTAATGTACTTTTAGTTGGATTTGGATTTAATTATAATATTAACTGGAAGAAACTCTCCACTCAAATTCGCAGTTCTAGAAAGAATAGTGAAATATGGATTGATAGAAAATTGGTAAAAGTACTTGGGCTTTATCGCCGACCCACCTTAATGCACCAATAAACCCACAACCATAACCAACCTTTTCTGGAGATTAAATCTGGTTGAGGAATCAGATCTTTGCTACTCCTTACCCCGATGTATAAATTAAAAGGCAGGATAAACTAACTACAGACGTTATAAAATTTAGGTTACATTTTGCTCTAATTTAATTCAAACAACCTGCGGAAAAAAAAGTAGGTAGTTTATGAAGGAATTGATGCTTGGGCATTATCAATAAATTCAAGGTGCAGGCACTCTTTGCCCGTAAATAAGGCTTACATTCCCTTTTCCCAATGCTTTTTTGTATAAGAGATCGATTTTTAGTTCCATCAACCACCGGTAGACTATAAAGATCTAGAAAATATAATCAGAAATAACGCCATACAAAGCCAATTCTCCAGAATTCCATTTTTTTCAAAGGAAAATAAACATGTATGATGGCTATATTTGGACAAACACATTATCCAACTATGTGAACATTTTCTACACTCTTGTTTATTAGAGCCACAAATGCCTAAGTGCGGCTCTGTCTAATAATCTTTGCTGGAAGCTTTTGAGCACCAAATCGAATGATTAATAAGTGCTGATGAATGTTGAGGAAACAAAAATATTTCCGTGCCAAAGTGCAGATAATTGGGTGGATCTGGCCATTATCGCACTCAACCAACCGTATTTCCCTATCATTAGCCCCCCTTCGATTTCATTATCGTGGCTGGTGAAATAGTTAGCGAATAGTGATCCAGAGATCAAACATATCCAGTTTTTATTTGTATAACTCTTTTTTCGACCTTGAATTTAATAAACCAACAAAAGATCAAATAAACAAAAACGCTATTAAAAAAATAGACTAATTCGGGTCATGTATTGGCATTAGATGAGCCAAAATGACCGCAAAAGCAGTAATCTAGGTGCTGTTTTATTGGGCGATTAGAAATAGATGTGGGATCGGAAGATTTCTAGCGAATTGAAGTGTGGGGGTTTTGGTGTAGAAAAAAGAGATCTAAATATCTAGTTTTTAATGACGTTATCTTGCAATACAATTCCGTGATACATAAAAAAAAAGATCTAAATGTCTAGAAAAACTCAAAATCGAGTCTCGAATAGAAAATTGGCGAGTTCGCAATGCCCGGAATCGAGCGATGGAAAATTTTTTTAACAATACTTTCCCATGGAATTAGCGCTCAGATCTAGCAAAATTTTAGTGTCGGGTGATTCGGAATTCCAGTGGTATGGGGAGCTGGCCAGTAAAAAAGCACCTGTCTATACTGATCAGGCATGTCTGTGCACTCATTGGAGGCTAGTGCCGTTGGCTTCAATACAACAAGGAAAGGCGGGTGGGTGGGTTGGATTGGCGGATGGGTTCTGCGCAGGCTTAATGCTGTTTTGTCAGGAAAAGCTGGGTAGCCAGAAAAATGGGGCGTTGGAGGAGAAAGGTGCGTGTTAGAGTGTATGCGCATGCTCAGCAGTTTGGGCGGCAAAGACACCGTAAATCTGGCTTTGATTTGATTTGCTGCTAAAGATAAAGACTGCAAATTTCGCTCCAATACCAAAAAATTTATCAAAGTCTGATTCATTATTCACTGATTGCAGTTTAACAGTGCAAAGATCTCTCCTGTTTTAATTTTTCTCTAGTTTTGCCAGTGTCTATACTTTATCAAAGAGCCGCCGCCCCAAATGAAGAAAAGCACTGTCACTATGCTCGCTGCCGCCGGTCTGTTGGCCGTCGGTGTCGGTTACTTGGCTTATTTTGATTATAAGCGTAGAAACGATCCAAACTTCCGCAAGAAATTGAGTAAATGTTTTGCCAGATTGAAATTATATATTTGCTCGTATATTCGCTCTTTTGATCCTAACTTTCTCTCTTTTTTTTGTTCTTTTTTAGAGAAGGATTATAGAAAGGCCAAAAAACTCGCACAAGAGGCCTCCGCCAAAACCTCCATCACTATCGGCGAGCGTGCCCTTCAACTCGTTGAATCTCTCCAAAATGAGAAATTGCCAACTGATCCCGCCGAGAAGGAAGCTTTCTTTATGAGCAAAGTGTCTGCCGGTGAAGCCCTATCCATGAAAGGTACTTTATTTCTCTTTCGTCCTTTTTTTCTCCAACAATCAATCTGCTTAATCCTATTCTAAAATTTTTTTTATTTATGTTTTTTTCGCATTTAGGTCCTTCCGAGTATGATAATGCTGCCAAAAACTTTTACCAAGCTTTGAAGATCTATCCAAATCCTATTGAATTGATCATGATTTACCAAAAAACTGTCCCTGAAACTATCTTTGCCATAGTCATGTCCATGATGACTCAGGAGGTACATATATTTAAAATACTCCTTTTCAACAATTTAAATGTATGCCCTTTAATTAATCTATTTTTTTTCTCGTTGGTGTTTTAGGTAAATCTCAAAAAGAAGAGATATTTCAACTCTTTCCCACCAAAATCAATGAATGTCAAAGCCCTTCCCATCAAGGATGCCAATGGAGATGAAATTAAGCCTGCTCCTAAAGCCAAGACCTCTCCCGCTGATGCCAAGACTGACGAGCTAGATGCCGAAGAACCAGAGCCAAAAAGAGGGTTATTCGCCACAAAGAGCTTCAAAAAGGGTGATATCATCTATACTGAGACTCCAGTTGTTTCTTGTTTGTTATTAGACTGTGTCGACAAAAAACACTGTGGTCACTGCTTGCGAACAGTCCCAGCTGCTGCTGAAGAAACTGTCAAGTTATCGGCCTCAGAAAGTATTTCAAATATCCCCACCATTCCCGATGAATCATCTCTTGAAAATGAGTCTAATAACTCTGCTGAGTCAGAAGTCAACAAATCTTCAAGTTCTGAAACTAACCAAGAGCAATCTGACGACATATCCTTGATTTCTACTGAAATCATCGAAAGCAGTGAGGCAAATGGTAAAACAGAAGAGGTTATAGAAACCGTTGTCCAAGAACCCCTTAATGGCGAGGATGTTTTGTCCAACTCCGAGGTTATTGTTGAGAAGTTGGATGAATCAGCTAAACTTGAAGATTTCGAGTATAATTCTCGGGCTGAGTCTGAGGAAGATTCTCAAGAAAAAGTAGCTGAGCTTTTGGCAGCTGAAGAAGCAGCCGAAGTCTTGGAGGCTGTTGTAGAGGCTTCGGAAGTAGCCAACGAGATTGAACAGGCTGCTGAACTAGTAGCAGCTGAGGAGGTAGCCGAAATCTTGGAAGCGGTAGTAAAGGCATCAGAAGCCACTAACGAACTTGAACAGGTTGCTGAACTAGTGGCAGCTGAGGAAGCGGCTGAAATCTTGGAAGCAGTAGTAGAAGCATCAGAAGCAGTCAGCGAATTTGAACAGGCTGTTGAAAAAGAAATTGTAGAGGAAGTAGCTGCTGAGGTAGCAGCTGCAGTAGTAGCAGAGGTAGCATCAGAAGTAGCTGCAGAAACCATTGATGTTTTGTCGCCATCATTCTGCAGCGAGTCTTGCAAGTTGGATTCAGAGGCAACAGATCAAAAGTACTTTAAAGATCCAAAATCCAAAGTAGAATCAGATAAATTAATGGAATTAGTTAAAGAGACAAAATCAGTTTTGCCAATATTAATAACCAGATTGTTTGGATCGATTGTTGAAATAGAAAAGAGGAAAGAAATGGCAATCCAGCTGGGAATTCCAACCCCATTTTCAAAAGTATCATACTTGGCTGAAGATGAAGGAGCATCAGACTTTACCGTTTGGGAGCACTTGGAGCGATTGGGAGCAGATGAAGCAGAGGCAACCGAAACAGACAAAGTAGCCGCCGGGCTTATTGATAAGATTTTAGGAGTCAATATCGAGGGATTGGCAAGCTTTGTGAACGAAGATCGGTACATGATGTTGAAGAGAAAGTTTGTTTTCAACAACTATTTCATTGGACCGTCAGAGGATAAAGAGGCAGCATCACCTCCATATGGCAACGATAAGTTCAGATTAGCCAAAAACCAGACTGGTAGTGTTGGAACCGGATTGTTTATGGTGTCTAGCTACATCCAAAAATCATCGGAACCCAATGTGGAAATTAGATTCGTTGACGGAACCGACAAAATGACTTTGTTTGCAATTTCAGACATTAATGAAGGAGACGCTTTGTTGGCAGACTATTGAGAATCGAAATGATTTTATTTTATTAATTAAAACTACAAATAAAAAAAAAGTGAAGAATATGATTATTTTTTTAATGAGAATATGCTATTGACTGAAATTGTGATGGAATGCAGTTGAGTGGTTTTTGTTTTCATGCTATGGATTGCTTAATGGGATGATGAGTGCAGTGTAGTCATGATGGGTATTAGTGATCTTTGAATGCGATGGATACTTCTGGGACACGGCTATTTGTTACTGGTCTTGGACGTTTTGGTGTGGATATGGCGAGAAGCAGGCGGGGAGTTTGGGGCGTTTTTGGGGAGAATGCTGACTGGATCGTTTCCTTTTAGAAACAGAAAACGGGGGGTTAGCAAGTCTAGAAATAACCATTTCCTTGCAGTACCTGATTGGAATGTAGAGGAGGTAATGGTTTGGGATTTTCTGGATGTAGATTCTTCCGTCGGGCCCGACGATTTGGGAGGGATTGCATTCAGTTACTGCGTCCATGCCAGTGTCAGGTGTGGGTGTGTACGGTTTAGGAAGGATAGGAAATTCAGGAGCTTTATAAGCATTCCTGCGGGCACAGTCTCCGCCTTTACTCGCAATCGCCATGATTCTAAACAGAGCAGCTTTTTTTTTTTTAAAAAAAAGTGACAACCAGAAATGGAATTTTTCCAAGAAAAGGAATGTTTGTTTGTTATTGTATCAATAAATAAAATGTCTATAGAGAAAAATCTATAGAGAAACAGACTTTATTCTTGCATTCTCCTTTTATAAAGGGATTCTTCAATAGTGACCCCCCCCCCCCCAGCTAGACAATAACCAGAAAAACGGGGATCAATAGACTCAATTCTGGATATTAGCGGGCACTTTGTAAATCGCCTCTTTGTATCTAAACTGTAAAAAAAAACGAAACACACACGTGATTTAAGCGGGGTTTAGCCAATAGACTCGCAAATAGAAAGAAGGGTTCTAATCCACGGGATCTAAATAATACAGTGATTGGTTGGTTATTAGCTACTCTCCCGAAAGAGACTGGAGTTATAAATCGACCAGTAATTAGCGAATCCCACTGGGCGGGTGGCAGAGTTTCTTTTTAGTCGTTTGACTGTAAAGAAAAAAAAGATGGAGTTTCTTTGATTTTAGGCTTTGGTTTTTGGCTAGTCCGAATAAAGCAACTGAATCGGTCCACCGCCACATCTGTTTTTTATACATTGCAATTTCCGGTTGGATACAAATTGGAAATTGTGAAATCTTTGGGTGGTAATATGGGGAGCGCGTTGATTATAAGCACGTCTCTTGCCCCCCCCCCCCAACTTGCACGCTTTTTAGATCCATTATATCAATGAACAAAAACAAAGATCCAGCAATCTCTTTCTAGTAAAGACAAATAGTACACGTATAATTAACAGTGCCCATAAAATAAAATTTGGTTAGGAATGTAGCTGGGATCAGACCCAAGTTGGTTTGTGGACTGGTAGGTCTGTAGATTGCGTCTGGTGGCTAAACCGTTAATTGCCGATTACACTTTATAACAATGATAGTAGTTCTTTTTGGGATGACGTTCTTTGCTTCCTTCTGTGGAGATAAACGGGTGGGTACGCGGGCAATGTAATGGCTAGTCGCACCACCACCACCCAAAATGTGGATTTAGGTAGCATGTACCGCGAAAAAAAAAAAAATGCAAACCACAATTTTTAAAATTAAAAGTCTAGATCTCTTTTAAATATTTAAGCAAATTAGAGTAGAGTGACGCCTCCTTGTTAAATAAACTCGCAATCAGTAGTTTATGTTAGGGTTATTGGTACTATTTCCTTTTAACAAGCGGAAATCCATATCAAAGTAATCATAATTCTTTTCTTGATTATTGGCCACATAATAACCTTTTATTGGAGTTTGGAATAAGCGATTTTATAAAAGTAACCTTTAATCACACCCCTTTATAAACCAAAGGCAATTTTATACCCCCCCCCCCTCTCCTCCTTTATTCGGGATTTGTACCGAATATAAAAAAGTACCTAGCTTTTCACTTTATCCTGGAAATTTTGTAAAGCCCCC
>LSSL01000194.1:0-12943 GCA_001953115.1 Smittium mucronatum | reverse complement strand
AAATTATTTATTAATAATAAAAACTCAAATAAAAAATATATATATATTTATTGGATAATTCTAAACCTATCACTAATTTTTTACATAATGCAGGAAAAAATGACGCAGTAATATCACAAAAAATTAAAATTTTAAACTAGAGTTTTTTTTAACAGGCTAATATTTTTAAAAATAAAATAAAATTTCGTTCTTAGTTCTTTATTTAAAATAAATTATTTTTAGAAAACTTATTCAAAAAAAATTAATCAATTTCACGATTTCTTATTGGTTTGAATATTGGTTTTTAACTGTTATCATAGTTTTTTGTCAAAATTGGCTAACTTCATTTGTAAGAATTTTAACATCTTTAAAACGATTAAGTGAATTTATTGTAAATTTACTACGCCTAAAATTTATAAATACTTTTAATATATAAAGAAAAATAAAAATCTACTTTATTTATGATAACTTGATCATAAAAATATAATAGTCTCGTATTATGGAAATTTTCGGCATTCAAATATAGCTCCTACAATTTAATATATTATTAACTCGTTTAATAAAAAAAAATTCACAAATAATATTATAATAAAGCTTCCCACTTATATTAAACAAATTAAAATTGTTCGATTTACACGATTTAATATGAATAGAAGGGGTTTTTTTATTAAATCAGAATTTTTTTTTTGAATTTTTTAGAAAAATTTATTTAAATTTACATAATCAAATTAAAAATTATACTCATATTTAAATATTAGTTTTAAAAGTATATTTGTTTTAAAAACTTATTTTCAATCAAGAAATCAAGAATAATTGTAACAGCCATAAGTTTTTTATAAAGATAATTTCAGTATATACTGAAAGCATCATAATAAATATTATAATGATGAAAAATTACAACTATTTAGGCCCCCAAAAATCTAAAATATCATCTATGGACAGCCAAAAAATCTGCAGATAAAAAATATAGTGATTCAAAAAAAAAAAAATCACTTTTATACATTTTCTGTATGATAACTCTTCATAAACACTTATTAAACTTGTAAAGCTGCAAATTTATTGTTTTCTACGGGGTTTTCATGCAAATTCTAGTTATAAAAGTTTTTTTTCCTTCTATTTGTAAAATAATCTACTATTAATTTGGCCCCCAAAGATTTTTTTTTCTGACTCTCATTCTATATTATTTTCTATAAAAAAATATTTTGAATAAGAGAATAGATAACAATCAAAAAAAATTTTAATCAAGTACCATAAACAGATGTGTGTTATTCGATTTAACAAATTAATCAGAAATTTCACGAAAATTCTATCGTAAACAACCAGAAAATCAGTAAAATTCCAAAATATATGAAAATTTTTAAAGTATCATTTTATCGCTTAAAATGTATAATACATTTAAAAACTTGGAAATTATTAATTAACCAAATTTATCTATTAAAAAATTAATCGGTTACAAAAATTTTAAACTGCAAACGATTTTTATACGATTTTTATTGTTTATTTTAATTAAGCTGTAAAAATAAAAAATTGATCAGGATGCGGCAAAAGTAAGTACATAAATGAATATTTCAAAAAAAATAATTATTTTTAAACAAATATCATTATTTATATTAATTAAATTTTAAGCATTTGGGTTAAAAAGTTTTTTTTTTTTATCAAAGGATCTCAAAAATAAATGTTTCGATTGTATAATTTTGAAAAGTAACCCCGGGACATAATTCGATTTCAAAAATAAATAAATTTACATTGCCATATTAAATAATAATTTTTTTCCTCTTAAAGAATTTATATTAATAATAAATTTTGAAATGACTATTTTGGTGTAAAAAGTAGAATGAATTGAATTTTAATTTATTTTCACATGTATTTTTCTGTACCAAGTGTATTTTTATTAAAAATAATGGAGTTTAAGGTGTTTAATAACTTTTCCTACTATGATGGAATTAGTCATTTAAGGAATAAATCAAGTCGTTTTAAATTATAAAAAACACCTAAAATTATTTAAATCAAGAATTTATTTCACCCTTTTTTTTCAAGAGCTTTTTAGGAACGGTATAAAAATTAAGCTATATTATAATTTTCCATAAATTATTCATTAATTGATAAATATTCTCATTTTTTTAATTCATTTTATTTAAATTAAAAATTTTCAAAACCTGCACCAATAGCAAATTTAAATGCTTTAGAGAGGCTATAAGTGTATTTTTCTTCATGTATATATTAATTAAAAGTTTTAGGAATACTTTTGGCTTTTTAAAGTGATTTTAATTGAATTATCGTGCCAAAAATAATTTATTTTAAGAAACTTCTTTCTTTACAATTCATAGAACTAATAAAAATAATCAAACTGTAATTTTAAGAAAGCTTCTTGATGTATGATTAATTTAAAAAATACCTGTAAATGACGGGATTTTTTGTAATTAACAGTAATTATTATTGATTTTTTTTTTTTTAGAAATCACTAATTTGCTCTAACAAAAAAGAAAAAAAAAACTGTAGCAGTTCTTCAAACAGACTTAATGATGCAATAAGAAAAAATTATGTTTTTAACATTTCATGACAGAGTTTATTTATTTTTAGAAAGTACAAATTTTTAAATTAATATTAAATATCAATATTTTGTAAATTTTTACTATATCCCACTAAAAAAATTTGATAAGAAAAAAACCACAGGATATTTTTTTGAAAAATATAAAAATGCTCATAGGTAGATTTTTATAGGGAGTTTTTTTTTTAACTTAGAGTAGTAATTCAATAGGATGTAAAATTAAAATCAAACTGTAATCAGGCTATTTAAGTTGAAAGATAAAATATAACTGGATCATTAATTGGAATACTTTTACTTTATCATATTGAGTGATTATTACTGAATATTTTTTAATTGAACTAAATAATAGATTTGAAAGATAATTTTATGAACTAAACGTCTTTATGGAAATGCCAACATATCCAGTAACAGTCGGGAAGTATCAACCCCCCCCCCCATCCCCACACACACTATACACAATAGATAATATCACCTAATCTAGTTTATTTATACCAGTTTAAATAAAATTATAGTCACTCTAATTAAAGTATTTTTGAAATCTTAAGAACTCCCAAGAATGAAGTATTTTTCTGAGGTTTAGGGGCTTGAATAGCGTACTGTGAAAAAGCACATTATACTAAATTTTTACACAGCGTTGTACTATTATTGGCTGGGGGTAGTGGAGACAACTCACAGAGATTCTGAGAACAGCAATTCCTGAAGAGGAACCGAGCCTTTTAGCACACTCTAAGAGATTTTCTGTGAAAAAGTCTAGCGTTCGACGGCTAGACTGAATCCCAGAGTTTAACATCTATTTTTAGGGAAGAAAAGTTTATTAACTCTGCGTTAGGGTAGGAGATATTCCCTATTAATTCTGTTTAGACGAAGGCTCTAACTAGGATATCAATAGTTTCAAATGCATTTTCGTTTTTTGAAAAAGACATAATTCTGGACTTCATTTAATCTCAGTCATACACCTCCTTGAAGCAATCATATGTGGGTGTCATTAGGATTGTAGCTAGTGCTATTCTCTGTGGGTCGAAACTGGTAAGCCGGAAAAAGGGTTTATTGTAGTTGGGTCAATAATCTTTTCTATTCATATTTTTCATTTTTCAATATTTTTTATGTATTTTTTTTAATATCTTTATCTTGTGATAAAATTCCTCGATAAAGAAAATAAAATTTTATTGCTAAAAATAAAAATAAATTTTACACTTATTTGGGAAGACCCACTTAAGTGAAAATTATACATTTGATATATCTAACTAATAAAATAATTAATATTATTTATTATTTATTTTTCGGCTAATCTTTTCTTTTTTTCGTTTTATATTTGAGAAAAAAATAACATAATAAAGGCTTTTAAAGCTAGAAAGTCTGAACTCAATAATATTGTCTTTTTAAAACTTATCGATGATACTTTGACGAAATTATACAGCATTTTAGCACCAAGATGTTTTGTTCTCTTGAAAAAAATCGAAATATATTTAAACAAAGCTCCTAATAAATTCGATTGTTGATTAGATTGAAAACTATGAATACACAATATCGATGGTAAAATATCTAGGCACATTCTAAGGGCGTTATTATTGATTTTGTTTACTTTTTTTTTTAATGATAGTTATAAACGAATAAAACCACAATCCGATATAAATCAAGTAGAGCTGGACAGAAAGATAAATATGATATATAAAAGTGGAAGTGAAACTCTCGGGCATTTTTTATTGAAAACTATAAATCTTGTGCCGAAAATTTGAAATTTTCATTTTGAAATTTGCATAAATGGTATCTTTTTGTTACTACAGGGTCTCAAAAAATCTTTAGAATAGAGAGAGAATCATAAACTACAAGTTCACATTAAATGTGTAAAAAAAAGATAAGGACTAACAATTCTATTGACTAGAAATTTTATTAAAAATCGAGTTCGCATTAATATTTATCTGATAGTACCCAGAAATTTTACAAGTGCTTTTTATTAATAGAGACTTGGCTGAAGTTTTAGGACTTTCCATCGTCATTTTTCCCTTTAAAAATTGAAGATTGGACATAATTTTAAAAAAAGAATAGTTTTTACAGGAAAATGTTTTTTCAACTTAGAGGTTTATATTGGCGAAAATAGAGGATGAATTATCCATTGGGTTTTAGGCCTGAGATCGTGTAGAGCATTAAACATTTAGCCCTTTTTTGGAAATTGGGTTCATATAGGATTAGCAAACCTTCTGAAATGAATAAGTAGTGGTATTGCAGAATTTTACTGCTCGTAAATATATGTTGTCGCCAAATCTAAAATTGTGCAAGATTTTCCGAAATGGGGAGATTGAATAAATTGGGGTCCGGAAAGTGAATGCATTTCGGACTTGAGAATTTAATATTAAATTTAGTGGCATTCAGCTTTCTAAACTCTTTTGTTACCAGCATATGCTACGTACTTCGATTTGCTAAATTAAGTATATATGTGTTGGTGAATTACAAAAAAGCAACCAGTAAAATGTAGACTTATCTACATGAAAATCAAATCAGCATAATTACTGGCCATAATTGGTGGCACGAAATGGCTTAGCGGCATAGAAAGAACAAAATACACGCAATAATTGGTACACTGCAATTAATCATCAAATTACAAATATTTATACTAGCAAATGGTATTAATAATGTAATTTGAAAGGCCAATATTATTAAAGTATTTTATGTGGCTTTAATTTGCGAAGAGTAATTAATTATAGGAGGAAATGATCCAAAACGTCATTAGTTAAAATTTCAAAGTAGCCAATAGCTGAATATATTGCAATTCCAGGGTTTTAAAGATTTAAAGCAAGAGCTTTTGAAATTTTAAATATCTCTTATATAGTCAATTTTTTTGCAAAGATAAAAATTCAAACATTTGTTAAATATTATCCAAAATGGCCGCGAAAGAAAATTGGGAAAAGTGTAATAAATCATATCCATAAATTTTCGCCTCCTTGTATCTCACTATTTTTTATTTCTTGTTTCTTAGACTCTAAGCCTATCGATGATGTTGAAGAGACTAAAGTAAATGGTAAGTATTTTGATTTTGATTTATTGAATTTTTAGTTAATACCATCTCTTCATGTTATAGTACTCGATGAAAATGATATTGCCCTCCTGAAGACATATGTAAGTTTTTAAAAAGTCGTATTATTCTCATTTATTTCAATTTATGTTCGTGTTTTTTTAGGGTGAAGGTCCTTATGCAAAACAAATAAAAATACTAGAAGGCTCAGTTAAAGATTTACAGGTCAAGATAAACGAAAAAATCGGCGTTAAAGAATTGGATACAGGACTGGCACCTCCTAATTTATGGGATCTCCCAGCCGATAAACAAAAACAATCCGAGGGTCAAGCTCTCCAGGTACCCCTTGTTTTATTTCTTTCTCATATTTTTGAGATTTTACCAGGTTTATTTATTATTAACCAGGTTGCCAGATGTACAAAAATCATTGGAGAGGGTGATGATGCCAAATACTTGATCAATGTTAAGCAGATAGCTAAGTTCGTCGTATCTTTGGCCCAACGAGTATCCCCTACTGATATCGAAGAAGGGATGAGAATAGGGTAAATAATCAACTCCTTGTCTTTATTTTGAAAATTTGCCGAATTTTTCTTCTTTTAAAAATAGTGTCGATCGAATGAAATATCAAATCCAGGTTCCACTGCCTCCCAAGATTGATCCTTCTGTAAGTATGATGCAGGTCGAAGAAAAGCCCGATGTCACTTATGCCGATGTTGGTGGTTGCAAAGAACAGATTGAAAAATTGAGAGAAGTTGTCGAAATGCCATTGTTGGAGGTTAATATCCTTTTATTAATATTTTTATTTTATTTTATTTTCACTAACTTTTTGGTTTTATATTTTAGCCTGAGCGTTTTATCAACCTTGGAATTGACCCACCTAAGGGTGTATTGATGTACGGACCCCCTGGAACTGGTAAAACATTATGTGCCAGAGCTGTAGCAAACAGAACTGATGCCACTTTTATCCGTGTTATCGGATCGGAGCTGGTTCAAAAATATGTTGGAGAAGGTGCCAGAATGATCAGAGAGTTGTTTGAAATGGCCAGAACCAAAAAGGCATGTATTATATTCTTTGACGAAATCGATGCTATCGGTGGAGCTCGTTCTGGTGACGGTGCTGGTGGAGACAATGAAGTGCAAAGAACTATGTTGGAACTTATTAACCAATTGGATGGATTCGATCCAAGAGGAAACATTAAAGTTCTTATGGCTACTAATAGGTATTTCTGGTTTTTTCAAACTCCAAATTATATCTTTATCTAACAACTATCATATTTTAGGCCTGACACTCTTGATCCAGCCCTATTAAGACCCGGCAGACTTGACAGACGTGTAGAGTTTTCACTCCCCGATTTAGAGGTACTTATTCTTTTTTGATTATTTCAATTTATGCTCATTTCTTATTTATATTTTCAGGGTCGAGCACACATTCTTAAGATCCACGCTAAATCTATGAGTGTGGAGAGGAATATTAGATATGACTTAATTGCAAGACTTTGCCCTAATTCCACTGGAGCTGAATTGCGCAGTGTTTGCACAGAGGCTGGTATGTTCGCCATTCGCGCCAGAAGAAAGGTAGAATAATCATTGCTACATTTCTTTGAATATTTTTCCTCATCTTTCTTACTATTAAATATAGGTTGCTAACGAGAAAGACTTCCTTGATGCCGTCAACAAAGTCATCAAATCATACGCCAAATTTAGCTCTACCCCTAAATATATGACTTATAACTAATTCCACCTTTATACTTTTTTCTGTGATCTTTATTTAAAATGTACCTTTTTTTCCCTGAATTATTTTGTTTTAAGGATATATTTTCAGTTTTTTCAAATCTATATTTTTTGGTCTGTATGTAAACAAATATACCCAATCAAAGCCCTTGATCATTTTTGCAGTTATATTTAATATAATCAGCCAGTTGTTTAGCTTGATTAGTTTTGTTAATGTTTTAACGGGATTTGTTGGTTCATTCAGAATAGAATGAGTCGTCTGTATGGCTATATTTCGACAAGGTTGGTACTATGAGCAAATGAACCACTGCTCTAATTATTATCTTTACTGTAGTGATTTGAAAATTTGAGAATGGAAATGTTCGAAACTATGATTGTTTTCCATTGCCGCTAAGAAACTTTTCGTTTTTTATCCTCAAAACAAACATTAATTATGGACGTAGTTATTGATAAGAATCTTTTTTTTGAGAGATTAAGTAAACTGGTGGATGCCTGGAAGGTAATTTATATATGCTTTTTTTCTCACTTTCCATTTTATCTATCTATAAACTTTCATGCACTCTTCACTATCCCTTTAAGTGGAGATTGATTTCTTTTCTCTTTTTCCTCGAATTTATATTTTCAACAGGACTCTAAAAATGAATTCGTCAAGTTCCAGGGTTTAGATGCCTTAGTTATCTTGTCAGGTGATCAGAAAGATGAAGAACCATATACTAAAACCAAAGCTCTCCAGGTAATTCCCTATATCCCTTGTTGTTCCATAAATTTATGTATCTAAATTTTATCTTTTTTATTCTCGTTATATTTACCATATTCATCTTCTCCAGAATTGGCTTCTCGGTTACGAATTTCCTAGAACTTTGATGGTTTTAACTAAAGATAAAAAGCTGTTTTTTGCTGCCAGTTCCAAAAAAGGTACTAAATTTTCTCAATCTCTACAATCTTTCTTTACCTCTTTCAATGCCGCTTGCATTCCTTTTTTAAAATTTCAATACTTTTTATATCAATTAAAGCTCAAATTCTCGAACAATTGACCAGTCAGAATGGAATTGAAATTTCCATTTTAAAAACCTTAAAAACTCAACAGGAAAACAATGTTGTTTTGCAACCAATAATCGATTCTTTCTTGAGTTTGAATGAAAAGGTAATATTCTTACAAGCATTCTATTCTTATATTCAAATCTAAATCTTTTCTCGTGTTCCTTTTATTTCTTTTCTCTAACAAAAATGATGGATTTATCTTTTTTTTTTATTTTGCACTCAAGCAGCCTGTACTGGGAAGACTATTAAAGGAAAAGCAAGCAGGAAAATTTGCTGAAGAATGGGATACACTTATTGAATCTTCAAATATCGAATTTCAGACTTTAGATGTTTCACAGGCTATTGGTGCAGTTTTGTCTGTTAGAGATTCCTCTGAATTGGTATCATTTGTTTATTTTCTTTATTCCAATCCCAATAATCAATTTTCATCATACTAATTAACATTATATATTCCCCTTTACCATGGCTGATGACATTTATCTACATTTCATTTTAGGTTCCAGTCGAGTTTGCGTCAGAACTCAGTTCTAAAATCATGAAGAATTATTTTATCGACATGATGGCTGATACATTAGACTCTGGAGTTTCAATAACCCATGAAAAGGTTTCTGAAAATATTGAAGCTTCTCTTTGGGATCCCAAAATCAGAAAAAAAGCTAAAATTTCAGATAAGGTATTTGTTTTTATATACTATATATTATATTAACAGCTTTTTTTAAATTTTTCTACCTTTTAGAAAATTTCTTTAAAATTTTTCCTTGTAACCATTACTTCATCTTTATTAGGCTTCTGAAGACGATACTGAATGGTGTTTTAACCCAATTGTACAAAGTGGTGGCGATTATAACTTATCCGTATCTGCTATTTCAGATGAGAGAAAATTGCATGCTGGTGTAATTCTCTGCTCGTTAGGAATTAGATACCAGAATTACTGCTCAATGATCGCTCGATCTTTCCTGATTGATCCTAATAAAAGTCAAGAGAAAAACTACCTTTTTCTAAACAAAGTTCAAAAGTATGCTTCTGAACTACTTAAACCAGGGGCTGTCTTTTCCCAAGTTTACAATGACACAGTCCAATATATCAATCTTAAAAGACCAGATTTAAGCTCTAATTTCTTTAAAAACATCGGTTTTCTGGTACCCATTTACTACCATCCCCCAATTTATTTTCTCGTTTTAACACATACTCATGACTCAAATCATTTTTTTTATATTTAACTTAGACTGGAATTGAATTTAGGGACTCTACATTTGTATTAGGCCCTAAATGTAAAGAATCAATCAAAGAAGGGATGATTATTTGTTTAAGTGTTGGCCTTCAAAAGTTGGTAAATGAAGATTCATCAGACCAAAAAAATAAAATGTAAGGGCTATTCCAAATTTTTTATATGCCATTTATCATATCCACTTGAATTTTTAAAAAAAAAAATGTTTTGTAAACTAATTTCTCTTTTACCTTGATTATTTTTTTAGCTATGCTCTTCAATTATCTGATGTTTTTGAAATAACCAGCACTGGTTCCAAACAAATAACTGACTGTAGCACTCAAATTAACGACGTCTGTTTTTATTTTAATGTAATATCTCATTCAATTCTTCCATAGCCATTTTTTTAGAGCAATTTTTAAATATTCAGATAAATTTCATCCATAGGATGAAGACGAGGAATCCAAATCCCAAAAATCGTCATCTAAAAAAGACCGAAACTCTTCTAGCCAACCTGTTCGTTCCACCCGTAAAACCGCAATTTTAGCATCCAAATTCAGAAGCGAAAACGCGGAGGAAAACGAATCACAATTAGCAAAAAGGCGTAAACATCAAAAAGAACTTTCAGACAAACTAAATGCCGAGGGTTTGAGGAGATTTTCGGGAGTCGATGGTGATGGTGACGAGGTCGAAAAAAATACCCTCACAAAGTTTGAGAGCTATAAAAGAGAGACAGCAATTCCAAGAGAAGTCAATAGATTACAGGTAACATATTCTAATGATTTGATTGAGAGATTTGCTATATTTCGAATAAACTTTTTTTAAAACACGTTTCTATAAAAAGAAATTGGATTAAAACATTTTTAAAAACGTTTGATTTTCATATTTAATCTGTATTTAATCCCCGTAGATTATTGTTGATGAGCGAGCAGAATCCATAATCTTGCCTATGAATAATTCAGCAGTCCCATTCCATATCTCAACACTTAAAAACATCAGTAAAAGTGATGAAGGAGATTATGTTTACTTGCGACTTAATTTTGTATCGCCTGGGCTGATTTCATCCAAGAAAGATGCTTTGGTAATTTTTATTTTTATTTTTTGAACTTATGGATTTTCTTTTAATGGATTTATCTAATCCCATTGTATCGCTTTTAAAATTTTAGGGTTTGGCCGAACCTGATTCTACCTTCATCAGAAATCTCACATATCGCAGTACTGACTTAATTCGCATGACTGATATTTTCCAGATGATTAATAACCTTAAAAAAAATCAGGCTAAACGGTAAATATAATATATGGGGCTATTTTAATTTTCTTGTTTTGTTATATAAAAGAAAAAATTTCAAAATTATTTTTTAATATAGCGAAATGGAAAAATCACAGATGGCTGATATGGTTAAGCAAGATAGATTGGATGAAATTAGAGGAAGTCGACCAACTAGACTTACCGATGTATTCGTTAGACCTGGGCCTGATAATAAACGTGTTCCGGGGAATTTGGAAATTCACAAAAACGGTATCAAATACATTCATCCCCTCAAGTCTGATAACAGAATAGGTAAGTATAACATAGTATTGATTAAAAAATGAAATGTCCATCATTAAATTTAAACGTTAAAGAATTCGCATCAAAATTTGGGGATTAATTTGGTTGTTTTATGATATATATCTAATTGCATTATATCTCGATTTTGATTCATCTTGGCATAATTCTTGATTTTATTTAAACAATAGAAATTCTGTTTAACAATGTGAAGCACATGATTTTCCAACCCTGCAAGCACGAACTTCTTGTCATACTTCATTTTCACCTGAAAAACCCCATTATGATTGGAAAAAAGAAAGTTTTAGACATTCAATTCTTTAGAGATGCTTCTGACGCATCATTTGACGAAACGGGTAATCGTAAGCGACGCTACAGGTATGGTGATGAAGATGAGTTGGAGGCCGAACAAGAAGAAAGAATAAGAAGAGAAAAATTGGATAGAGAGTTCAAAGCTTTTGCTGAACAGTTATCAGAAGAGGTAAATTTTAATATGTAATACTATTTGTAAATATATAAAATTTGAGTGGTTTTAATGGTATCATTGTGGTTCAACAATTTCATTTATATGATCAGCGAGTTATATTTTAAACTATGGATGGAAATTTAATATGAATTTGAATGACATAGAGTAACCACGTTATCGAGATGGACGTACCATTTTATGAAGCAGGGTTTTATGGAGTTCCATTCCGATCCCGGGTACTTTTGCAACCTACAGTAGACTGTCTAGTTCATCTAAGCGATACACCATTCTTTGTTATATCAATTAACGATATCGAGCTTGCTCATTTGGAGAGAGTACAATTTGGTTTAAAGAACTTTGATATAGTGTTCGTATTTAAGAATTACAAAAAAGTGCCAGTCCATGTTAACACAATTCCAATGGAGCAACTGGATGATGTTAAAGAATGGCTTGACTCGGTGAATATAGCCTTTACAGAAGGTCCAGTAAACCTGAATTGGGGACAAATTATGAAAACTATCAATGAAGACCCCCATGGATTCTTTGAGGACGGTGGTTGGTCATTCTTACAGGAATCAACAGAGGTAAGACTGGTCATTATAATTAATATTAGTTTCTATAAAAAGTATACAAACACTAATAATAGCATAGTTATTAAAGTTTTTGATCTTTTGCAAATTTATAGGCTGAGGATGATTCGGACAATGAAGAAAGTGACTTTGAAGTTTCAGAAGAAGAACTTGAAATTGAATCGGTAAAGAATATATTTTTAGATGTGAATTTGGCTAATAATTTGGGCAGTTTTTAAGAACCCTTTTAATATTTGCACAATATTAGAGTGAAGAAGATTCTGATGAATCGGACTTCGATTCAGAAAGTGATTCAGGAAGCGCCGAGTCTTTTTCAGAGGGTGAAGATTGGGATGTTCTTGAAAAGAAAGCCAGACAATGTAAATATTTCGCCTGCATGATTTTTAATTTTAAAGTAATTTTTTTTTAATAATTTGTAGATGATGAGAAAAATGCATCGGTTGGGAGTCAAAGAGAAAATAATGGAAGTAATAATAGGAGCAATGGGAGACAGCCAGCAAACAAAAGGCATCGGAGATAATTTGGGATTGTTGCACAAAATTTTAAGCCTGGCTTGTATCAGGATGTTGGGAGTATTTTGACACCATTTATTATTATTATTCCAAAAGTGGGTATTACTTTTTTCTAAATACTATTTTTACCAAAACGTCTTATAAATTAATGGAAATATATAATTACGTCTTTGTAAAGATTAATGGACTTACAGTTATTTAATATCATAAGCCGGGTCTATTTGAAGATATGATTTTATATCAATTAAGTTGAATTTTTTTTCATATCAGAACGAAAAACTTAATTCCGTGATAAAAAAAAAAAAAAAAAAAA
>LSSL01000193.1:0-25246 GCA_001953115.1 Smittium mucronatum | reverse complement strand
AGAGAATTTTTAATTTATGCAAAAATTTAAAAAAAAAAAAAAAAAAAGATTAGCCACTCTAATCAATAGATACAAATTCTACTACCTCAGTTTAAAAAAAATGGTTCCAGGACCGAAAGCCTAAAGAATACTTCCCCTACTGGGTCTACCTATTACAAACCAAAGTTTTTTTTTTAAAAAAAAAAGATCGATATAAACAAAGAAGTCTATTGAATTACTCTTTTTTTTTATATTAAAAAGATTTTTAATTGAAAATTTTCAGTGGTCAAAAAGTAGGGGTATGCCTAGGAGGAAAATCGGGAATAGGCACCCAGCCACGTCACCAATAAAAATGATCATCAACAGAATTTGTAAATTTTAGCAAAATCTAACTCTGGCAGGAACACTAGCGCATCATATTCGTTTGTAGAGACGAGAATATTTTATTTATTTTTTTATTTATGGGGAGATGAGATGAGATAAGATGAGATGATGTTGGTCTTAATAAAATTGACATTAGAAGCCAGTTCGGAACTTGGAATTTGAGCAGCACATTTCGGCTATTTAAGAACGCAAGCAACGAACTATATCCTTCTTCCCGGCATATGTAGATATGCTATGAATATTTGACAAGATCTAATATTTTATGAATTATGCTTATTATAATCATTTACATATCTTTTTCTTCGCCAATAAGTGCTACTTAGTCCAATTCACCAAAAAATGAAGGATTATGTTTGGAAATTAAAGCAACAAAAGTAATAACTTGTATTTATCTCAAATCAAAGCCAAATATTCATAAACATTGGTATAGTTTAGTCTGTTTACAACTACCGAATTGACCCTTTCAGAACCAAAGGTACAGAAATAGAATTCGTTTTTCAGTCAATACAAACGACTTATTAACAACTTTAATTTATTATTAGGTTAGCTAATTTTTTAAAGAATAGAAAATATTAAATTTTGCAAATAGGAATTAATCGCATTTTTGGGTCTGAAGAAAGTTGAGAGTGCAAATCGCACCCAGATTCAATTGTACAGCAAAATATTTCTTTTCCAATTACATTAGGGAATAAACGAAACGATTTTCGGCAATACCTTATTATGGTCATTCTTGGTATACTGAAAGAAATATTTATTTTATAGTCAATGGTAAAATAGTTATCAATTCGACAGGCATATAAGTCATGAGGACAAAACTGTATTAGAATTTTTAGCTCCACCCTATATAGATGAACCTAGGATCTTAATGTTGGGTAACTGCTCAGAAAAAAAAACGTAAGAACATTCAAAAAATTTCTTGAAAAAAAGTTATTATGTAGATCCTAATATATTATGCAAGTATGTGGGCGTTTAATCGGGTGGCTTTAATACGGGGGACTCTTTTCAAGACCAGATTTTTCCATGTAAATCATTGGCCACAATAAAAATTAATTGTAACACACCAATAAAAATGTTTAGCCATACCAGCTTTAATGATTTTTATACATGTTGTCAATAGAAAGTTTCTTCTGTAATTTCAACTCTGGGTTACCCAATACTTTTGCACTTGATCGCAGCATATATTTCCAAATTAGGAGAGCGACGAAAAATCTAAAAAGGAAGTACCCGATCTCATGGAGAGCCTCCCGTATCCACTCGAGGATAAAACATTTTTTGGCCAGCAATCAACTGGAATCAAAGCACTATTTTGTGGGTATAAATGAGAGCTAAAGAATTTGAGATCTGCTGCCAACAGGAGCTGCCCTTGACAATTTAGCACAGATATGTTAACCAATCTTTGGAAACTATTTGAGCGCACCTTTTCCAAAAAAGCATGCCAGTTTTTTATCGTAAGCGTTAGTATAGAATCCCCTCTTGTGGGTGGCCGCAAAATAATGTAATTAAACTTGAAGGAACCAATTACCAAAAGCATTTTACTCGTCAATAGAAACTTTTTTTTTTTACCACAGTGAGGGTTGTTTCAATAAGCCTGTAATTAACATTATCTCTTGTCTGCTTTTTGAAAATGAGAATAATTTTTCATCATAGGCAGTTCAATTCTATTATTTCATGACTGGCCACTGAAATTAGTAGAGCACTATTGGACATTCTAAAAAAGAATTTTTTAATATTGGTTTTTTTTACGCAGAATTTTTTTTTTAATAATGGTGTGTAGATTATCCACTTACTGACACTCTCACCTAATATTTTTTCCGATCATTAGATAGAATTGACATCTTATTCACGAATAAAAACGTTATTTTTTTTTCAACGATGCCAATTTAAGTATATTAATAGCTTTTGATTGTCAGTGGTCGAAAGTTAAATGAAATGTCCAGTAGGTCAATTGGTAGTAGGTGAATAGTCCTGCTAACTTTAGAAGTGAAATAGAGGGCACGTCTATTCTCAAAATCCAATTATATGATAATTAACGGTCAAATGAAGTGTACCTGCAAGCAAATAAAAACAGGAGTAAATTCAAATTAGGGGATGTTCTTTAAAGGCAAGTTTTATTGGCCATCAATGATTAACATTTCAAAAAAGCAATTGAGCGAATGGAATATATCTATATGATGAATTAGATGCAGATGTAGATGTGATAATTGGCTTCCCTGGTAAAATCATGGTATTATTTATTACCCAAATTTACTGAGTAAATATCTAATTTTTCTGCGATGTAGTATAATAGTGGTTAGGAAAATCATTACATATGCTAGGAATAATAATACTAATAGGGATTTATTGAAAAAATTAATCAGCCAATGCCAAGGATCATTCAAAGTCAGCTTTAGGCTGCTAATTACTTGATATTACCAAAGTTAAAATAAAATCACCAATAAAATAAGTGTATACACTGTTAATATTCACTTACGTTTACAAAAAAATGTCACATTCTTGCTGGTCAGCATATACTTTTCATTTCAACGTTTCATTTATAATACGCAGACTCTTTCCACCACCAAATAGCAGATAGCAAGGCGTGAGATCAAATAAAATTATATAAAATTTGGATCCTATAAGGATTTAGCCAATATACCAATTTGGCTGCATAACACAATATCCCTAAATGAGATAGGCTAAATATGGAAAACGTTACATGAATAGCAGATATTTTGTCATATGTGTATCTGTTGTTTTTGACATATCAGCGTCTAATTTCCTCAAACATTCATTGTGTAGGTTCAATAGTTTTTTGTTTTTTTTATCACAGAATTTTATTGGCAATAGTTTTTACCAGTCGATTACTAGAAATGTCTATTATCTGAGAATAAAGCGGAAGTGTGCTCAAACAACGAATTACATTTCTGAAATAATATTAAGCTAATATAAATTGCATATATTGCTAATCAGACAAAAATTTGAGCTTTTTAGATCAAAGATTTCTACAAGAGCCAATTTGCTGTAGCCCGTACAGGCTTATTTTTACATGGAGAATTTAGTCTACCAAATCCAATTCGCTTAATTCATAAACCAAAAGCCCAATAAAATTGGTTGTGAAATAACAGAACGATTTAGCGACTGGAGAACTCTGCCAATAAAATCACTAATTAAAAAAAAGACACTGGAGGAAAGGAGTTGACCTTTTTAGGGTTGGAGGTACAAAAATGGTTTCCAATTTTTGAATAAGAGCATCTGAATATTAAGACATGGTACAATTGGATTGATTTGTGTTTAAGGAAAAAAATGTAGATTTGGCTAATGATATTTCAGTATTCTGTGTGCCAAAAAAGAGCTATGATACTTAAAAACCAATCAAATTAATACCAAATAGAAAGTCTTGAGCTTTTGAAACTTTGCCCCTTCAAGACCCGCGGCAAAAACTAGCCATCATTTCTTGGTCAAAAAACACCCCGCGAAAAATTGGCTAAACAGTTGGAATATTTTTTGTTTTCAGTGAATAGAAACCCAATGAATCTTGGGGATCGGAAGGGGCTAAGGGATGAAATTCGGTATAAAAATAAATGAAATTCAGGAATAATCAAACGACTAAAACGACTTGTTGATTCAGTAGAATTATGGCTTTGTGCAGGTTTAGATTTGAAGCTCGCTGATATCTAAATATCGTACCGCCCATTGGATAATAGCCTCTCGTCTGAAGAATTGAAATTAGATTTTCCTATTTGGGCCAAAGTTTAAATCTTCTAACTCGCCAATGCCTTCAGCCTAATTATGCTGGCGCCATTAAATTGCCTGCAGGAGCTGCATTTCGCTGGCGAATATAATGAATAGGGATTTGGAATAATGTCGTGGCTATAGCAGCTTTGGGTATATGAATCGATCTGTAATTTCATTATGTAATATGAGAATATTAATTTGGTTTTATTAATTACTCTCAATTATATAATGGGCACTTTTTTAGGGATGGCAGCATGCAGGTATCCAATGGTTCCCGCAGTTGGTTTAAGTTTTTAGTCCAAATTCCGAATAGGAAAAAAACATCCGAAACGGAGTGATCTTTATATTCAAGCACCAAGTACGCTGTCTCTACCTTTCTTTGCACGAGTAGCTTCCATTTTCCATTATATTCAACTCCATCCTCATCCCTATTTTCCTGTCTTCTCGCACTTATCCAAAGCCTATTAATTGTTCTTGTTGATACATAATCAAGCACTTTTAATTAAACTAGAAAGAAACCGTCGATTTATTCTATTTCCGATCCCTTTTTGCTCCTTCTCAATATCAAATGAACAACCCTGGAAATTTCCCTGCTACGGCTTTGCTGCCTTCAAGTTCGATTGTTCTACTTTTAGATTACCACATCGAAGAATTTCCAATGAAGGATTCCTGGTATACTCTAGAAGTTTCTGCTTCTCAACAATTCCAAAACATCAAAGATTCTCAAAAACTACCTCTTTTTCGACTTCAATCTTTCAACTCCATACAAAATAGCCCTTACTTAATTACTAGATCTTTCATGCATTTTGCCCTCCTATATGTTAGAATCGAGGCCCTTTTCGGAAATTTCGCCAAAAAATCTTTCAAAATCAGCAAAAACTTTGACAAAAATAAATCAATATCAAACTCTCGCATAAATAAGGATTCTATAAAAAACGATGACATCAGCCAATTCATTAACGCTCTGTTCTTTGAAGACTCTAATTATAATATAAGAATATCCCCCCCTGTGTTACAGTTCTTTGGCCCTTGGGAATCCGATCTTCCTATCCATAAAAGTCAAACCGACCCCGAAAATTTCAGGATCCCCACTTTCTCTTTTGAACATTCTGTGTCTTCTGATTCAAATACCCAAAACCCCTCCTCTTTTCTTAATAAAAATTCCCTAGGAATGCACTTTTTGGACTTGGACAAATTTCCTGAATTAAAAGATGTTCCAAATGATCGTTATTCTATATTTAAAGCTCTAGACAATATCGATAAAAATATATCTCGAAGGGGTGATTTACTTTTTTCTGATTTAAAGGTTGCCGGTACCAATATGTCCGTCGTATTTTCCAAACCCCTTACCCGTATTAACGAAAACATTCCATCCCAAAACCCTTCCAATTCTGACTTGAACAACAGCTCCGATAAACCTCCAAAAGTTGATACCTCACTCGATAAGTCCAATTCTACAAAGCTTAGTTCTGCCTCAAGTATTCTTAGGAAATTTATGGGTTCATCTAATCCTTCAAAATCTAGATCAAATTCCCAAAGCCAAAACTCCTATGAATCGCCCAAGACTCCAAGTAAACAATCCAGTGCTCTTCAAATAATAGGCATTGAATATAATAATGGCAATGCCTCTAAAAATTGGTCAGAGGAACTAAATGAAATTATCAATGAGAAGGTCTTTGGTAACACTCCTAAAAAATCCAGCATGTCTAGTCAGCCTACCCCATCTCCTCCACCTCCTATTCCTCCCCATAGCACATCCTCCCCTGCTCCCGATTCTTCCTTAATAAACAATATTTTGAATGACCAATCTCTAAATCCAATAGTCATTGAATTGTATCTCCTTGAGAATTTAATGGATTCTATTCTTTCCAGCTACACACCCAAAAGCACCAAACTGCGTGATTTGTTACTATCGAACTCTGAGCTCGTAAATTTATTCAACTCATCTTCTGGCTTACAATTCCAAAATATCTCTTTGTCCTACTCCAAATCTAAGAGAGTCCTCAGTGTAAACACCATTTCCAAGATTGATGATTTGCTAAATAATAAATTAGTTCTACCTGTTTTGAAATTATATTTTGAAATTCCTATAAATTCGGGTAAAAAAAAGCCTTTAATAACTCAATTTGATGAGCTATACTCTCAGACCAAGTCTCCTTCAATACCAGTGCCTCGAACAAACCCTAAGAACAATGATAATGTTTTCCCAATAAATAAAAACTCGATTAGTCGTGAATACTTTAAAAAATTAAATGAACTCAGCACAAAGGATTTAATCAGTATTGGCGAAAATTCTAAGCCCTCAGACGTCATAGGCTCTCAAGTCCCAAAATCGTCAAAGAAATTATCCGCTACTTCACTTTCAAATAATTTTCCAAATGACACCTCTCAAAGTAGTCCCCAAGATATCAATAGTGATAGCACCAACTATCCAAGCTCCAGCTCAAACGATAATTCTCCCAAAACTCTTCCAAACCCAATTTCCAACTATAACCCCCAAGTCCGATCCGAGCCACAACCCAGAAAATCTTCAGGATTTTATATTGGTGATGATTCGGATGGGAGCGCCATCTCGCTTACCCATGCTCTAAATGATCTCCCAGACAATCAAACCTCAATTAAAGATTCTTTAGGATATAGCAACCTAGATATAAATAAAGTTCCGATGTCAAATCCAAGTTCTCAAAACTCTTTCAATGCTTGCCAAATGGAAAAGCTTTATCCCATTGCACCCGAGCTTATAGAATCTAATCCATCATTATTTCCAACTCCAAATACCAGTAGTGCAAAACTATCCCGTGCTCCAACCCTACCTAAATTGAACGAGTCTTTATCCTCAATTAGATTTCACAAAAAGAATTCCAACGCTAGTATGAAATCAGAAGCCCGATCTGGTCAGAATTCCTCAAAGGAGGATATCATTTCTGAGCCAGCTGAATCCGGAGTTGGCTTATTCAGATCATTCTCCCTAAAGACTAAAAAAGCTGTTTTAGGCTCTATAAGATCAAAATCTACCAGAAAAAAAAAATCACCACCTCCACAAGATCCCGATCCAATCCCTCTCCACGACGCCCCATACTCAGAAAATTATTACACTGCTCTAGGGACAAAAAAATTCTCTTCCACTGAAGATTCTCGAGATTCGGTTGCTATTTTCAAAGAAATGGAAAGACAACTATCCATCAAAAAGAAAACTTTTGATGACCGTCAAAAAATTGTTAGCGCTGCATATCTAAACTCTTATGTGGAATCTTTACCACAACTCTCCAATAACCAATTTCATGATTTGCAAGTTGAAAGCTCTATTAAAATTTCCAAATTTTTTGTAAAAAGTCCCAATCACAAGTCTTCTTTACTCCGGAACGACCTTGTCCACTTCAAGTTCATTGTTGGTGAGGGATGCTCTTTGATTATTCCATTTTCTGGGACAGTATCATTCAACAATCTTAGAGAAAAAATGCTATCAAAATTCATCGATTCTGGCTATTCATTATCAAAAATAAAAAGGCTTGTCATGGTGGTGAATATGGGTGGTATTGGAAAAATAAATCTGATAGAAAATGCTGAATCTTTTAAAATGACAATGGGGCATTTCTTCGAATTAATCCGTTCAAGGCAGGATCTTATTTTATCTTCAAAAACAAATAAAGCTCAAATTAAAAGCTCGGGTCAAAGATCCAAAAACAATGATTCGTCTCCCAATTACGGCCACACAAATTCTGCAAATAGTCCTAAAGACCCTAGAAGCTTCCTCGCTTCACTTGACATAAACAGCCCAGTATGTGAGCATGTGTTCAAATTTTCAATATATTTGGTTCACCCATCCAAGGTTCAAAGCTTATTAGCATCACCGCCAAAAATCTAGATCACTTTTTCAAAACTTTGTTACATCTATCCTCTTAAACTATAAATAAACCTCTGGATGTGACATAATTCATTTCCGATGACTTTGATTGCATGAATCAGCCTTTTAAATGTTCTGCTACCCCAATCTCCGTCTAATCATAAAATGTATCTGTACCATTCTGCTTTTTTTTACTACTACTTTAATTGTTATGTTTTATCAAAAAAATTCTTAAATTATACTTTTACCTTTCTTTATTGAGTAAAGAATAAAATAGCTAAAAACTTTCCTTCATTATCTGTTCTGATTGAGCAAATTAATTAACATCGTTTTTTTTCTATTTGGATTCATTGGTGTGCATTACTAAATACTACAGCTATTCTTTTTAGTTTTTTTAAAAAAAAATCCTAAAAACTTACAAAGCTAGTTTAATTTCCGTTTTTACTAGAACTTAGACAATGTTTAAGTGTAATTTTGGGAAATTTTGGTATTGAAACCAAATTGAAAATGGTATGAAGGTTCTAATTGGTAAGGATAAGATTTGTCAGTTTTATCCAGACTTTTTTATACTTTATTTTATCAATAAATTCTACAAAATCTTTTTAAAAAGGTATGCAAATTCGATAATAAATATGGAAACAGCCAGAAAAACTACAAAATGCTACTTTTTTTTTTCTAGATCTAAATTACACACATACCACTTGTTTGCACCATTCATTTTTTTTTATTTTATAAATTATTTACTATGAAGATACCGATGATTTTTTTAAAAAAAAAATCTAAATAAAAACCGGTTAAAATTAAGCTTATCTCCATAAATCATAAAGATAGGGTAAAATTAGCCTTAGTTTTAAAAATAAAAATGTTTATTGATAACTATTACCCATTTTCTCACACGATCGGGATTTTTACTTCTATTTTTATCTCTATTTTTATCTCTTATTGAAGAAGTTTTTTTTTTTTTTTTTTCAGAATTCGATTCATAAACTTTAACTTTACATATAATTTAAAGACTGGAGAACTAAATTGATGTATTTTTTTCTTTTAATATAACAATTCTCTTTTTCAGAAAATTACGAAAATTTAGAGTAAAGATAATCTATTAATCTTGGTTTAAGTAATATGAACTTGAAAAAAACTCTAAAAAAGTAAAAATAGTTGAGATGATGTATTCTATTTTTCATGAGAAAAACTAAAGTTCAAATTTAATGGCAATAGAGCCCTTATTTTTTATTTTTTTTGGATTTATGATCAATAAGGATCAATAGCGTCTTTTTGTTAAAATGATAAGAGGATTTCTTCTTTTTATTGTAATTTTTTTCAAAATATTTTGATTATTAAAATTTTCTTAATACATAACTTTCTGAATGAATTTTTTTAAAAAATTGTTTATAAACGCGCTAAATATGTTTAATTTTGAGTAAAATATTTATATGACACAGCAAAACTTCATGCCATAGACTAAATTAATCGGATTTTAGAGAAATAATGAATTTTTTATTTAAACTGGTGTTTTAAAATACTATTGATATCTTTTTTCAATTGAAAGTATTAAAATTAAATCTATTAAAAATATCATCTTTTCCCTAGTTGATTTCAGAACTCGGTCTTCAATTTGTATTCTATTTAAATATAATATTAATTATTAATCTTATTTTTTCACATTTAATTTGCTGATATACTGAAGATCTGGCTTTTCGTGCTCAAAATTTTATTTAACTTTTCGATTAAAATGTATAAAAATTTTATAAATACTAAAATCTGTACGAAATTTTCAAATTTTTATCAATCAGATCGCATTCTTCCTATAATCAATTTAAATGCATAAAAATAGAAAATTTGGCTATCTGGTTAGTTTATACTTTATATTAGTTATAATTTTTTAGAGACACTAATGTCTAAATTATGATATTCCTTTATTTGATAAAATTATGTGCTTTATGTATAAAAATGATTCTGGAATATTTTCTTTGAAAATTCAATATTTTGACAGAAGTAATGACCATTATAATTGATTTTTTGCTTCAACGCGTTTATATTTAGGAGAATCTCTTTATAAGTAGTTGCGATTTTATTAAATTTTTAATATTTTTCTAATTTGGCAAAAAAGAGCTAAAATAAATATTTTTTTATAAAGTGAATATTATTATTATTATAAAAAAAAATGGATAATTTATGAAAATTTATTATGGGTAGTACTTTTTTCCATTTTTATTGGTTTGGAGATGATTATATTATTCATTTCAATGTTTTACATAATAAAAATATGTGGTCTTGAAAATAATATCCCATTAAATATCAATAATATAAAGCCCACAGAAAAAATACATAGTTAAAGGTTTATAATAAAAAATTTGAAATTTTTTATTTTTAAAAGTTCAAAAATCTAATTTCTCCTAAGCAAAAGCAGTCAATCCGGAAAAAATGAGAGGTAAATCCAAAATCAATCATTAATTTCAGAAATACTGATTTGACTAAATCTTTCAACCATAAAATAAATTATTAATATTTAATGATCGGTAGACTTTTTTTTTTAGGAAAATCTGCTCTTTATTAGTCTATAATTATACTTTTATTTTTGGGGGAAAAAATGGGCCTTTAGGCATGAATGAAGATGGATATTATGGAATCAACTAAATATTAAGATATTAGCGAACTCTGGTGATAAGTTTTGTTTATATGACTAAAAAATATCTTACTAAACTTTTAAAAGATAATATAAAATAACTAAAAAAAAATTAGTATTATTTCTTAAAATAATAATAATAATTTAATTTTTCATGATTTTCTAAATATAAATTGTATTATATTTCAAAAGTTACTAATAATTATTTTATTATACTAAATTTTTTTATTATTTTATTTTTCTAATCTCTTGTCTTTTTTTTTTGTTAGACTTTATTTAATATAAGAAAAATTACATCAATTAATTTCACAAGATAATAAAAATCCGTTTTTTCCCCATAAAAAAGTTATGCGTTTCTATATTTAAATTATTATTTAGACTCATCCACCATATATATATATATATATATATATATATGCGTGTGTTTGTGTGTGTGTTTGTGTGAAAGTTATTTAAAATATTTCCCTTAAACCAAAGGAATATTCTCTTTACGAGTACATTTATTCATAATATAAATATTACCATTATTAGAAACCCAATGGTAATAAAGGATTACCGAATATTTATTACTAAATAAATTGAAATAAAATTATTTTTATTATTTTTATGAAATAGTTAATGAATTATTTTGTACTTATAATACCGAAAATAGTAATAAAATATATCAAGGAAAGTATAAAGACTTCAAATAAAAAACTGTATCTTAGTACGGAATTTTTATAATACATCTCTTTATCCAATTTATTCATTAAAATTGCTTATTATATTGATAATAGTACATTTTTTCCATATTATTGTTACCTATAATACAGTTATTTGAACATTTTGACTACTTTTTGTAATTATAAATTCTAGAACAACAATTTTAAACAGTAGAAATAATATTTTATCTAAATTTTGGTCATCAAAGCTGAAAACACGAGCTCTAAAACCAATCCATAGTTTATAAAACCCCCACACACATATATATATATATATATATATATATTGTTTTTTTGTAAAATTTTAAATAAAAAATAATATGATTTTAACTCATTCAATACTTTTTATACATAAATGATATGGTATAAGTAAAAAAAAGCATCCCGTTACAATTAAACCAACCCAATTTCTGGGGTTTAGATATTTTTTTCTAAAAAACCAACCATATTTTCCTATAAAAATTGGATAAAAAAAATCGATCCGATGATACAAATAATGATCATTTATACCAGAAATTTTATTTTACTAATATATATATATACATATATGTATTGGATTTTAAAAATGGAATTGTTTAAAAAAAAAATTGAAAAAAAAACCGCATTTTTAAATAATGTGCATATTTTGAAATTATAAAAATTTCATAAAAAAAATCTTTGGAATTTCATATTAATTTTAGATGTATTTTTTTAAAATGCTATTTTTGCACCTATGCAAATATAATCATGCGTATAAAATTTTTTAAAATTTTAAATCATAAAAATTGATGTAATATCGTGTGAAATTATGCAAATATAGCTAAAAATGAAATAAAAATAAAAAAATCCAGTAATTTTATGGCTATTAATTCATTTTAAGTTACAAAATAGTTATAATTATTTTAATTAGATGTGAAATATTTTTATTTTTATAATCGATTAAAATCTTTAAGTAATTAAAAAATATATCTTGTATTAAATTTTTCAAATAAAAATATTATTTGAACATCATTTTTTTGTTTTAAATTCACGATAAAATTTTAAATACTCACTGGAGTAAAAATAAAAGTAAAGACAAAATAGAATAAAATTTTCTATAACTTGAAAATCGGTTGAATTTCTTCATCTCTGATCTCAATATTTAAAATAAATTATACTTCGCTTTTTTACATGGATATAATTCTATTGTGCTTTAAAGAGTTTCCAAAATTTACTTTTTCGTATAAAATTTTGAATAAATTATTTTTATATAGCAATTTTTTTAGACTTTTTTGGATTTTTTAGTTTAAAAAAAATCAAATTTTACAATAGTTCACATTAAATAAAAATGGTCTTTATCTATAATAACTTTATTATACAATCAATATTTATTTATTTTCAAAAATGGTAATATGAAATTTGTGTATGTGATTTTTTAATATATTAGTTTAAGTTTACCTTAAGAGTGAAATACCTTGCCGTGTTTTAGGGGCTTAATTGTGTACTTTTCGAAGTAAAATAGACCAAAATTCCACACAGCGTTGAACTATTCTTGATTGTGAGTATTGGAGACAACGCACAGCGATTCGGAGGACAGCAATTCCAGAGGAGGACCATCTAGAAACAGGAGGAACCGATCTTTTAGCACAGCTGAGACATAGTCTAGTGAAAAATTCCAGCGTTCGACAGTCAGACGGATCTTAGCGTCTAACAGCTATTTTTAGGAAAGTCATGTCGATCGATCCCATGTTTGGGTTGGAACCTAATTTTATTAACTCTGTTAGAAGTAGGCTCTGACTAGGAGTTGGGTAGATTCAATGAACTATTGTTCATTGACAAAGAGCTTAATTATTGACTGAATGTAACCTCAGTCATCCATCCTACTTGAAGAATTCCAGGGGGGGGGGTCTTTCGTTTGGTATATTGCATCCTTTTCCCGTAGTTACACAGCCGGCGGTCCGACAGAGGAGCTTATTTTAGTTAGGATAATAGTATTTTCTATACGGCTTTTTCTTTTTTTCATATTTTTTTGGTATAATCTTTAATGACATTATCTTAAAATAAAATTCCGTGATACAAAAAAAAAACCAGTTTAAGTTTTTTGATAGGTTATTGTTTATGTTCTGCAAAAAGCCTTAATTTGATTTGATTTTATCTTCAATTAGCTAATTAAATACACTAAATCCTTATTTTGTTCTTAATAAGTATAATTAATATTTTTTTGATAATAATGAATTAGACATAAATTCTTTAGGTTATAATATATATATGCATATATGTGTTTTTTTGTATGTGTTTGTGTGTATTTAAATTATAGTTTGTAAACGTAAAATAAAATTATTGATTTTTTAATTTTAAATTGAATTTCGAATATCGGAGAAAATATTTATCAGCACGGGAATTTTTTTAATATAAAAAATTAATCATAAAACCAAGTTTATTTGAAATACATAAAAAAAAATGTGTATTTAATAAAAATTGGTTTTAATTGAAAATTATTTTGATTTACTAATTTTTTAAGAAAAATTGGACAAGTCCAAATTAAAGATGAAACATTGTTTGCGAGCATATATTATTTAAATTTTTTGATAAATCCCTTTAGAAAATATGTGCGTTTTTAAGTTATAATTAAGATTTTATTTTGTTTAACATTTAGATTTTAGATTTTTTTTAAAAAATCAATATAAATACTTAAAATATGCGGTTTATTTAGCGAAGATTTTCTACAATATTTTATTTTTAAAAATTTAAAAATAAAAATAATTTTTCCTTAAAATTTATTTTTTATATATCACGGAATTTTATTTTAAGATAATGTCATTAAAAATTATACTAAAAAAATATGAAAAAAAGAAAAAGCCGTATAGAAAATACTATTATCCTAACTATAATAAGCTTCTCTGTCGGACCGCCGGCTGTGTAACTACGGGAAAAGGATTCAATATACCAAACGAAAGACCCCCCCCCCTGGAATTCTTCAAGTAGGATGGATGACTAAGGTTACATTCAGTCAATAATTAAGCTCTTTGTCAATGAACAATACTTCATTGAATCTACTCAACTCCTAGTCAGAGCCTACTTCTAACAGAGTTAATAAAATTAGGTTCCAACCCAAACATGGGATCGATCGACATGACTTTCCTAAAAATAGCTGTTAGACGCTAAGATCCGTCTGACTGTCGAACGCTGGAATTTTTCACTAGACTATGTCTCAGCTGTGCTAAAAGATCGGTTCCTCCTGTTTCTAGATGGTCCTCCTCTGGAATGGCTGTCCTCCGAATCGCTGTGCGTTGTCTCCACTACTCACAACCAAGAATAGTAGAATGCTGTGTGAAATTTTAGTTTATTGTACTTCGAAAAGTACACAATTAAGCTTCTAAACCACGGCAAGGTATTTCACTCTTAGGGGCTCCTTAAAATATAAATAAATAAAAATCTCAAAAAATACCACTAATTATAGGTTCAAATAATCTCATAATCCAATGAAGAACTAATAACTAATCAAAAAATACATATTATTTGATTATTATATTACATCATCTCATAATAATTCCTATCACATTAAAATATCAAATTTTATTTATATATTATATGTAATTATAAAAGCAATCACAATATTTCAAGAAATTGATACATAAAAATAACGAACACTAATTTTCGACTGATTCGATATAAAATAATAATTTAAAAAATAATCAAATTAAAGAATAAATTTGAAGCTTTAATTCCTACTATATCAAATCCGAGTTTTAGTTTGAGACATTTTCTGTAAGGAAATGTCTAAAAAAATACTAAAATATTGCCATATCCAATTTAAATCGACCAAAACAAGTGTGAAGCAGTTAAAATGACAAAGAAGAGACTCATCAAAAAACTTATTAAGTTTTAAATAAATTAACCGTAAAAGCAAAATAAAAATAATCATAATAGTTTATCATTTATTTCAGTTTTATTGATTTTTCAGTACACTTTCTTTTAATAATAACTAAAATAATGATTTTTAGTTGAAATATAACATGTTTTGTTTTTTTATCGGATTTATATATGTTTCTTAAAAGATTAAAATTGTTTTTGTTAAAAATTATTCTTTCCAAATTCTATAAAATAATTCTCATATTTAAAAACCCAAATTTATTTATAAATAATATTTCATACCATCGGATAAATATTTAATATATACACATATATATAGAAATACACTTTTTGCGCAGAAAATATCAATTTATTCTTCTATAAAAAAAAAAAAATACCACAAATAATTAATTTTTACAAAGAAAAAAACAATTATAATCAAAAACACTTAATACTAATTTTTTAAAAAAAAAACCATAAAATTGATTTTAAAATAATTATAAATATTGAAAAAAATATTTTAAAATAACTCAATCTCGAAAATTTTTTACGATCAGTTATTAAATATCAATTAAGGTAAATTGATAGACTTTAAAAAATTAGTAGGTAAAGTTAATGTAATTCTATTTCTAACAAAAATGATATCTTGATAATAAATTTTATAAGTTTATAGTATAAATTAATTTGTGAAATCGTATTTTTATCAAATTAATTGAAATCAAAGGCATATATTAACTATTATTATCTAAATTTTAGAGATTTTACAGATCTTACTATTTAATTTTTTGTATATGTGTGGTAAAATTCATAAGAATGATATTGGATTGCGTTATACAAAAATTATTATCATTTTAAATTAAATTGGATATATATAAATATATATATAGAGTAAAAAAGTTTAGTTTATTTTAAATAGAAAAACTCCTTAAAAATTCAATGATATTTTATATCTAGATTATTTATGATTATTTCACTTTTTAACCACACATTTAAGCAGATTTAAAGGTTGGACCGATATAAATTGCATTTTAAATATTTTTTAAACATATTAAAGTAATATTAAATAACCATATTTTGGTAATAAGTAAATTCTCAAAAAATTTTGCCAATATGTTTTAAATAAAAATATTTTATCGATTATGAGTAGTATTCAGAAATTAAAAATAAAATAAAATAAAAAATAAAATAAGATTTTATACTAAAATTTAATTATAATGACTAAAAATTATCCGCTGGTGAAGGATTTTTTTTGATTCACCAAAGGAAAAAAAAAGAAATTGATAATCCTTTCTGAGAAGTCAGTTATAAAAATGTAGTTCCTTTTTCTTCAAGAATTTTTTTTATTTAAATAGTAGTATATTACTTATTTAAAAAATATGTTATTTTATATATATATAAATTGAGCCAAGAATAAAGAAAAATAAATCAAATTCATAGAGTAGTATTAATACCAATTAAAAATAAACTAATGCATATTTCAAATAATTTCTAAAAAATATCGAATATACTCGAGAAGATTTTCTATTGAAAAAAAAATCAAAGTTAGTATGTTATGAATCAAGTTATTTCATAATAAAACCATAATTTTTGATCAAGACAGATGTGTTCATTTTAAAAAGTTTATAAATTATAGTTAGTTGTGAAATTAATCGTAAAGCTAACAAGATAATAAATGTGGTTTACTAAAATGATCTTTAGCCTCATTTAAAGTCAATTTTAAAAAAACAAGCCAAGAATTTGATTTTTTTATGAATATAAATAATAAATTGATCCTATTCATTTTTAATTTTTATTACCAGTTATCTATGTATACTCACTATAATTTTTCCTTTATTAAAATACAAATTACAACGGGCAATGTCTTTGAAGATTTATAAAATTCATATAATTAGAATGAATAAAAAAAATAACAAAGTTTTATTGTTAGAAAATCGATAAAAATTTTATTGATATAGTAGATGCTTTTCAACACGGACTTGTAGAATATATATATATATCCACAAAATAATATCAAGGAGTGGGGGGTATATCGAATCTAATAAAATTTCAAATAGCAATACGTTACTTTAGGATTTATAAAGCAAGGATTTTGGAAGAGTTAGTAGATAATTTACATTTATTAATGCGGGAAACTCGATAAAATAGTTTTTAGTTGATAATTATAATAATAAAAATTTAGCCCAATTTTCATTTAATATATAGCAATACAACCTTAAAAATTTAAGAAGCAATTTTTTCCCTTCAAATATCGTTAAAAAATTGGTTAGTATTAAGGATCTTATCCACAGATAATAATGGTGTATAAATTAAATTAAATAATTATTTGTAATTTTAAATGAAATTTATAAGGAATATTTTTATAGAAATAAAATCTATTATTAAATATCAGGTATATGTTTAAATCAATTTTTTTACTGAAATGAATGATATTCAATTGGAATTTATTATTTTTTTAATTAATCAATGTATTGAAATTTATATTTGATGTAAGGAAATAATAGAAAAAGTTATTATCATTATTATTATTTTGAAATAAATAAATTCAAAAGGAAATTATATGGTGTTTTCACTTTTCAAAAAAAAATTCTATCTAAGAATAAAGTGATGTAATAAAACTTGGACACTATTTTTTCAACATTTCAAAAAATTTAACTTTATATTATTTGTAGAATTTTAAAGTAAAGATGCTTAGTCGATCAGAGCCAAAATAAACCTATGTTGAATGCACAAGTTTTTTAATATACCCAAGAGACCAAAAAACGTAAAGATAAAATTTTTACAAAATAATTGGGCTATTATCATTAGTAGGAAAAACATTAGTGAAAACAATTATTAATAAGATATAAGTTAGGATTTCCCTATTTTTGCCAATTATTAAAATTTAAATCCGGCAAATTCTTCTAAAAAAAAAAGAAAGTATAATGGATCTATTTCCTGGATTAGAATCAGAAATCCATCAGATTTAACTACGAAAAAATCCCATCAATATTACAAATCAATTATGTAAAATTTGATTTAATCATTTTTTTTAGATTGCTATTCAATGGATAAATTAAAATATTTTTAAGTAGCAACAAAAACGGAAAACTTTATACCTTTTTAATATTTTTTAAAAAATGAAAAGAAAGGTCAATAGATGCTTTATTAAAAGTGATTTGTATACACAATTTTTTTTCATTTTTTCAGGAAATGTGTATTAAAGCCATGTTTACATCTTGGATACTCTTACATTTATCTTCAATAACTTCGGAATGCTTTTAAAGCACTAATTAATCCGAAAGAAATGACAAATAGACATGTGCATAATAGAATAAATATTTGTAGAGTGAGGAATTTTGATCATTAAAGTTGATTGTTTCTGAAAAAAAGAGCTACTATTTAGTGTGAGGGCATTCACATTTAAACTTAGACTCGAAAGTTGTTGAACCAACGAGCTATGAAAGGTAATAAAAAAAGGGATATTAATTAAGATAAAGAAAACAAGTCTTTGTTTTAATACGAGAATTTGAGAATATGCGGATTGTGGATTTTTAAGAATAACTTGCACTAAAAAAAAAAAAAGAAAAAAAAAGAGCAAATTTAGGAAATCCCAGAGTCGATATTTTTTCACAAAATTGATAATGATGATTGTGAAGGAATTTATGGAATTTTTGAGTATTGGGCAGAAAAGCCATCTAACCAATCCCCACAATGAACTTTGATTCCAGTGAAAACGTACCCTTCAGGTGCAATGATCATATGGCCTGATCCTCCTGTTCCACCAATAAGTCCACTACGTTTACCAAGTCGAGTTGTAAACTCAAACCCATCAATCCATGCACCGCTACGAACAAGAATGCTATATAAGCCATCATTTTCAGGGATATCAAACAAAACGGATTTTCCAGTGGATTTTTCAACGTTACCAATAATTTTTGAGGTGTTATCAGATAATTTGAATTCAAGTGCCCCAACGATGGAATAATGCTCGTTGAAAATAGCTCTAATAGATCTTAGAGTTGGAGGGAATAACGCCAATTGAGAATTTCTTGTACGATTGCCAGATTGTGAATGTTGCATTTGGTTGTATGAAGGGGGCTGGTTGCTGGGGTTGTATTGCAAAGCAAAACTATCACCCAAGAAAAGAACCTCGGAGGATTCTTTATTTGAAGATCCATAACTCACAGTAGAGAATTGCAACAGCCCGTTAGGACAGACAACTCTGCTGGAGTCTATTTGTTTTTTCAAATCATCAATTTCAAAATGATCCTTAGAGCGAGGGGTTATTTTCAAATTGATTTTATTTTCCTTATCAGTATGGCAACACTGTTCTTCAAGAGCGTTGTAATTGATGACTATAGTTTTAGGGACATCGACCATAGATTCTTCATAAGACCCAGTGAGCTCACTTTTAATGTAACGCCTTTCAAAGTTTTCGGAGCAGTACTCGTAATGATATCTGTATGTATCTTGAACCCAAGCTTCAACAAGATGAATTCCAGAATCAGATTTAGCGACCAAGCCATCTTCCGTAAAATAAGCTTCCACACCAGAGTGGTCGTCCTCGAAAGATTCTTCGCCCTCAAATCGAGTTAAAGGATGGTATCTCAACCTAGCCAAGTCAGATCTATGGAAATGGGCGCCTCCTTCGTCTGAAGGTAATATAGGACCATCGTTTCCAGGTTCAGAAATATTGAAAGCCTTGTTGTAATCGTCAAAGCCACGAATCATAATTCCGGTGGGGGTATGGGGCATTGTCATCATGTGACCGACTTCGTGCAAAAAAGCACCCATTCCAACATTGGCTGAACGCCAGTACTCGTGGGAGTTGTTGCCGTCTTCAGACATATAGTTCAAATCGAGCTTGGTAGTGTCATTGAAACAAGGTATTACTTCCTCCAGACAGCTGGGCCAACTAAAACATAAATGAGAGCCGAAAACTCCAAGTCTGTAGTCACCCACTGAGCCACCAAGGGCAGCATGTCCAAGAGCAGCCCCATTTTTAAGATCCCACGTGGAGTCAGCAGATAGGGCAGCGATATAGCGCTTTCTACCGCCTTTCGCGAATGGGCCGCCGTAGTTTTCAAGGGCTTTGGCAGCAATATCAAACTGGGAGTCTCTATCGACGTTCTTGTCGTTAGGATCGCCCTTGTACTGTTGGCACCTACTAATATCTTGAATTTCCTTTACGGTTTTATCAGATCTAACCATGTGAATCTTTGCATTCATTCTTTGGTAAGTATCACGATTAGTCATGGTATCCTGGACATATTCTTCCTCTAGGCGGAATGTTCTGAAACCGTAGCCGGCTCGACGCATCTGCTCAGCGATGAAGGCTTGCCACAAATAGGCAGTGCAGATTAGTTTTCTTCGCAATAGTTCCAAATAATCATTAGATTTAGGAGGATGAAGAGGATCAAAATCGAATTTTCCGACAGAATCTTTACCAAGAATCATGGCTAATAACAAAGGGGGCTTATCCATGTTGGGCTTCATTTTGATTAAAAGATCTTCTCGAATCGGAGCAGATTTGAAATTGTTGAAGATGAAAGTAATGTTGTTATCACCAGCTTCAAGCTCAATTATCGCTTTAAAGAAACCACCAACAACATTATACTCCATCGGAGGGAAGTATGGGTGATGAACAGTGACTTTTCCATTGTTTTCAGAAGGAATCAAGATTTTTCCGTGGATGATAATAAAGCGCTGATGTACGAGTTGATTTTCATTAACATTAGTAAAGCAGATATTTTTTCCTTTAGTGCCATAAAAATCATCGATCTTAATGGGTTTCGAATCAAAAAAGATATTTTGGTACATTTTTTCGTTCTTATCCCAAAAATATAAATTTTGAGAATTACTTTGGGTATTTGTAAATTGATTTTTACCACTAGTAGGAATGTGACTCGGGATGGGATTTCGTTTTCCAGAAGAATATTGGTTGGGAGAATCTTTAAAGCTGAGGTTATTTAGTGAAGCTTCAATAGTCTGGGATTGAGTTGGTTCAGAACGAATATTTGGATAAGATTCAGCGGCGTTGTTTGGGGGGTATCCATCAAAAGAGGGCCTAAAAGTGGTATTTTGGTGGGGTTGATAAGGTTGAGAGGGCTGTGAGCTGAAGGGAGAGGGGATCTGGGGATCGAAGTTGGGGATGGGTTGGGAGAGCCTATCAGAGCGGGCTCTGGGGGGGAGAGGAGGGGCCTGGTTGGAGAATTGAGAAGAAAATCCATTGTTCTGGTTAGAATAGGGATTGGAGGTGTTGGAGATAGGCGGGGTCTGGAAGTTATTAGAGCCAGGGAATTGTAGATATTGTTGGTTATATTGTTGGTTTTGGTTTGAATAAAAATCCTCTTGGCGAGGGGATTGATTTCCGTAGTTATCTTGGTTGTATTTCTGAGGATCAGGAAATGAGTTGTAGTATTGGTTACTTTTCTGCCAGCCAGACATTTAGGGCAAGTTTATTAAAAAAGAGATAAAACTGGTAAAATAGAAGATATTTAAGGTTTGTTTTAGAACTGCAAAGTGCGTATGAGGCGTATACACAGCACCTCGTAAAGATTTAGGGTTTGTTTTCTACTTATTTTAGCGGGTATAAGCAAAGAGGTGCAAAATTTTAATTATATAAAACTTTATATTTCTATTAGGCTAAAAATAAAATAAGATTCATTTAACCAAACCAAATTCGTTAAGGAAATCAACGAATTTAAGGCTAAAGGAAAAACGAACCAGTTATATTTAAAATAGAAAAAATCGGGTATGTGCAAACATAATTTGGCTACGCATCACCAAGAAGTAAGTATGAGCCAGAGAATATCGGTATGCAGACTACCACTGAACACAGGTGCGGGACCATTCAATACATGGTATGGGTAACAACTATCTTGGGTACAATGCAGCTGGTATCTCAGAACCATCTTATAAAGTATCATGATTTTGTTTGGAACTTAGGCGACCGGAAATCGAAGCCTAAACAAAAACCAAAACTTAAGTCAGTTTGCATAAATGCCAAGATATGATGAGATTGGTAAATATCCCTATAAACCAAAATGAGTGCAGAGGTTTTTGTTTTGGGTTACAGACATGGGAGATTCTCTTTGAGGGCCCAAAGCCTTCAAAAATATTTTACAGTCTGGGTTCTACAGAAACCAAAGGCTGATATTTAGTTTGAATCTGGGCTAATTATTGGTTACCCTTTCGCTCGCTTAACTCCTTCGCTTTAAGTGAGTGTATTTTGCTATCATTTATAGCCAGCATTTAAACAGCTTTACTTTGGGTTTATGCTAATATAGCTTTCTATTATTTTGGCCAATTTATTAGCCAAATGGAAATATTAATATAAATACTAAACAAAGAGCGAAAAACTTGCTGGAGGTTGAGTCCTTTCAGGGCTGGGTTGCATAAAAATATACTCACTTTTCAGCCAATCCAAATATTTGATTTCTTTCTATGAGTGAGATTGATTTAATTTATCACCATCAAATAGGAATAAATGAATTTCGCAATCAAAAAGGCTGCTTACTCTGTGGTCCAGTGAGGGTTAAGCTATAACCATATTTCTAATAAAACTTTACTTGCAGCTTTTATTCAAATTTATTGGGTATCCAAAAATAGAAATGAGTCAAGAATTTCGACGATTGGTAACCGTTGGGAAAGAAGCTTAATAATAAGAGAATACTAACAGCTTTTTGGCTAAAGTGGCAAAAATTGCTTTTCATGTACCCTTTGTATATATTTTAGCCAATAAATGAAAAATATTCAGGCTCAAAGGAGTGCTTCTACACAGAAAATAAATTAAAAAAAACAGAGCAACAAATGGTTTTGTAGATCGAAAGGGTTGATTATATAGGGTTTGATTTGTTTTTTTTAGCCCAACGAGTTTACTAAACCTTTTAACATCCAGGGACTTTTTTCATCCCCCGATTAGCTGCAAATTTATTGATTTGGGATGATAAATTATACAGATCGCCCTATCAACCCTCAGTTTGTAATATGAACTTCAATTCGAAACCGTTATTGGGGCTAAAATAATGATTCAACTTGGTCTGCCTACCAAGAAAGATTTAAATCAAAATCAAAATAATGCTAATTATTATTTACCCTTTCATCCTTTCTGGACTCAAAAATACACCATTTTCCCATTTCTCACTATTGATTTGTATGCTAGTAAAAATTAATCCAGTGAGTTAATGCTAAGCTTTTTCAACATTATTATTGATCAAAAATTGAGTGGTGTCTTCCTTCTCCATTTCCTGAGAGGGTAAAAATTTACAGCCCAATCTGCTCATACCCATCCATTCTGGGAATGTTTGTGTTGATAAAAACATGAATAGCCAATAAATTTCGGAAAATTCCAAGGTAAAAACTGTTTATACCTAAACATTATCGATAGATCTGTGATAAAAATTAAATTCAGACTATTGAAGGGTTAATCGATCAATATGTCTAATCTTTACAGATCAGATAAAGAGCTATACCTAATTATTGGCCAATACAAACATAAATATATAAAATAACATGTATAACTGGACTAAATTGTTTCAATATCGAATAGAAAATACTAAATTTCGCAAATATATATTCAGTGCATTTTCGGTTTTTAACCCTCTCAGGGTCGTTCGACAAAAATGACATTTTTCTGTAATGTTTTCAAAGGTTGATAATATTCGTTATGTATTGGACAAATCAGGAGAATAAGTCATTGTTTTGTTAAAACACACAAATAGGAGAAAATCAAAAATTTGGGTCTGGGAAGGGTTGGGAAGAAAAACAAAAAAAACAAACATGGATCGCAATTTGGAATCTGGTTTCTATTTGTTGATATTTGGCATTTTGTATCACTCTTTCTATGTGGTATCCAATTGAATATGTCTGCTCTGAAGCAATATTTTTTGCAGTCCAGAATGCGACATTTGGCTTTTTATTAGCGATGCCAATAAGGGCTTAGTGGATATAGCCATCTGACGAATCATTGCATTCGACTATAGATTTGTCTGGTTTTTATCTTCCAAATTCCACGGATATAAAAAATTTCAGCATGAGACTTTGATTGGGAGCGCACTATATATCTGTCAATAATCTAAAAAATTCGGTAGAAAAAATATTCTTTTGATTCTGGGTCGAAAAAAGATACATATAATGATTTGGTATATATTTATTTTAATGATTTTTTATTGGTTGCAACAAACTATCAATCAGAGGGGTTGCATTTATATCCCTGCCATAAAATTTTTTTATAAACGAAGAGATTTTCGCTAAAAAAAAAAAGTATAAATATCGTAAGTTTCCCATTATAATTTAAGTATATCATTCATTTCTTAAATTATTTATTTTGTTAATGTGTCTCACTCAACAATAAAGTAGTCTGTATTTCTTCGATGGTTTTCTGATTGTAAGTTTTGTTTTTCTTATTACCTCGTTTTTATAATGATGTTATCCTATTATGCATTTCCCTCTTCATATCGACCATGGTGAATCTAATGCGTGTCTTGCTGAGACACAATACTTGCCAGTATACACCACTGAATTTTCTTTCTTTTAAACAGTCTAATTCCTTCGGCGTTCATATTATTAACCTGTGTTAACTAATTTCTAGGTTTCATCCGATTCAGTCTCTTGCCAATTTTGTATTTTTATTTCTTAACTAAGGTATTGTTTCTCTTCGTATTATTTTTGTGCTTTTAAATGATGAACAATTACTAATTCGCAGTTTCCTCCAAAATGCAAAACCAAGCGGTTTTGTATAATGATGGTTACTATAGTTTCCTTCCTTAGAAGTCTGATTATTCGCATAATTATCCGTTTTTTATTGAAAACTTTGTATTAACTGTTTAATTTACCAATTTTAGATTTTCAGTTTGATTGGCTCCTGGTATTTTAATTTTTCGTAAGTGTCTATTCAGTATCATCGTGGTTCTTATCATGATGATTTATACCAAAGCATAAAATAAAAATATAGGAAGTGCCGTCTGATTTTATATTATGACGATCTTGGTTAACTGAACTTTCAGTGATACATGTTCTACTTGAATTTATCAATTACTTATCTCTACTTTTTATTATAGGAAAAGAAGACTAAATAGTTTTTCTATTTATTAAATAAATTCTGGTTTAATTATTTATTTTTGATTATTGTCTTTAAAGTTTGAAAATAACATGGTTTCTAGAATGCTGTCGCTCAAGTTGGCGCTCTGTGTCACTCTCTTTTTATAC
>LSSL01000192.1:0-10002 GCA_001953115.1 Smittium mucronatum | reverse complement strand
CCCCTGACATTGCTTCAAGTAGGCTGGATGACTGAGGTTACGTGCAGTCATGAATTAAGCTCTTTGTCAATGAACAACAGTTCGTTGAATCTATTGAGCTCCTAGTCAGGGCCTACTTCTAACAGGATTAATAAAATTAGGCTCCTAACCAAACGTGGGATTGATCGACATGGCTTTCATACAAATAGCTGTTAGACGCTGAGATCCGTCTGACTGTCAAACGCTAGACTTGTGCACTAGGCTATGTCTCAGCTGTGCTAAACGATCGGTTCGTCCCGTTTCTAGATAGTCCTCCTCTGGAATCGCTGTCCTCCGAATCGCTGTGCGCTATCTCTACTACTCCCAACCAAGAATAGTACAACGCTGCGTGAAATTTTAGTCTAGTGTACTTCGAAAAGCACACTATTAAGCCCCTAAACCACGGAAAGGTATTTCACTCTTAGGGGTTAACGTAATGGTTCATTAATTAATAGATGCTTGAAATAAGAATACGAATAGGTATTGCCAATTTTAATAGGCATTAAATAATTCGTTAAATTTGATGTTTCCGCAAATTGTACTAATTAATAGTAAATTGTTTTTTTAATGATACTAGAAATTCCTTATAAAGATCAAGAATTATAGAACTGGTCTTTTTTAACGAATAAGCTTTATTAAAAAAATGAAAAAACAAGTTTTTAAGAAATAGAAGAATTTAATTTTTTTAATTGGCCATCTATATGTTTATGAGTACATAAAGTAGATAATTCCTCTAATAAATAAATTTCACCAGTCACAATTTAAGATTTTTTTTGCGGAAAATTCTTGGAATTCACGGTCAAAAATGACTGCTGAAAATTAGATTCTAGGATTTTTTCCAGAATCTGCGGAAATTTCCAGATTTTATCCACTTTTTCCAGATTTTGAGGAAAAAACCATTTAACCATTTAGAATGTTTTTAAGCAGATCAGTATCCTTTCGTTGAAATTAGGATATTCCTAAAAACATTAGGACGTTTGGGCATTTAATCCATTAAAAATGTTGGTTCTCTAAATATAGAAAGTAGTAAAAATCCAATAGGGATTGTATGCTTTCAAAGAGAATCCCCAGTATAGTTTAAGAGCTTTAATTTTCATTGGCCATACGATACTAATTTTACCAATATAATTAGCTTATTGCCCAATAAATTTCCAAATAGCAAAATATTGGTGAATCCAAATTAGGATTGATAAATTGATCGGAGAAGTTTCTGATCTTGCAAAGAATTGCGCATTTAATCTTATTTTTCATCACCGAATTTTATTAGGAAATTCGACATACCCCCACATGGCTAATTTGGCGTTTTAATTTGAATGGCAATTTATAAATTGTAATTAATAACAATCTATAAAAAATTATAATATACGATATATGATGAGACACGCAAGGCTCTTAATTGGATATCAATATATTACGGAATTCTTTTTTAAAGGCTTGACAATATAGTGAAACTATTAAATGATTGTATTATAATATAGTTTTTACCTCTCCTTAATTCAATAATGTTTCCCCGCCCGATTTCAAAATTCATTTTCATGGATAATTTATTCAAAGTTAAGTGTTGAGTGATATCAAACCAAAATGCCTTTATGATCTTATCGAATTAGCGGAGATTTCCCTCGACTTGTTAGCATTGAAGAGATAAATATGAAAGCTTTATCATTCCTTCAGTACCCGCACCTCATTGCCACACCTTTCTCTTAAAAAAAATAAATGCGGGTAAAAACTGATCTATATAAAGTCTTACTCCTTCTCATTGTTGCTGCAGATTGTCTCCAACTTTTATTTAATACTACCTTTCTTATAAATTAATAAAGTTTAAATTTGGAATTTTTCACTAAAGGACTTTCTAAAATAACAAATAGATATTATAGCATCTTTATTTCATCTGTTTTTATTTCTATTTTCAGGATTCACTAAATTACATCTAGCACTTTAGATAATATTTATGGCAAGATTTTTAATATTTTACAACCTAGGCTCATCGTCAATCAACCAACTCTTCCATCAAAATTTCAGTCTCTAAATCATATTAGGCAAAATACCGAAGAATAGTATATTCGATTACCCACTCCAATAAAAAAAGAATGACAAATTTAAGTAAAACCAGATCGATTATCAATGGCGAAAATCCACTTATGCTAAGTCTAACAGATCCCATTGCGTTATTCTTAATACAAATGTGTTTCATAGTGATCTTATCAAGAATAATACATTTAGTGCTTAGATATTTAAATCAGCCTAGGGTTGTATCGGAAATCATCGGTGGCATACTGCTAGGCCCCACTGCCTTAGGAAGAATTAGCAGTTTTAGTAATTCTGTTTTCCCAAAGCCCTCCATCACGTATCTAAATTTGGTCGCTAATCTCGGCTTACTTCTATTTTTGTTCATAATTGGTCTTGAATTAGAAATATCCACTCTAAAAACCCAAATAAAAAAGAGCGCTTTGATTAGCATATGTGGTATGATAGTGCCGTTTGCCGTCGGTTCACTAATTAGTTTTGCTTTATTCAAAACTTTTCAAAACTCTGGAAGATTTTACGTCTTTCTGTTGTTCTGCGGAGTCTCCATCTCTATTACAGCATTTCCAGTATTAGCTCGAATACTAAGTGAATTGGGTTTGCTTAAAACTAACGTGGGTTTTGCCACAATAACTGCTGCCTCTGTAGACGATGTTACAGCTTGGATTTTTTTAGCCCTAGTTATTTCTTTGGCCAAAAGTTCGAATGCCCTCTCTGCACTCTGGATACTTTTGACTGGTGTTGCGTATGTGTTATTTGTCTCCTTTGTAGTACAAAGGCTTTATATGAAATACTTAAGAAAAGAAGGGTTTCTCGATGGTAGAGATCCCAGTACCCAAATCGTCTTTATAACTCTCACCATGGCTTTTATTTCTGGCTGGTTCACCGATGTTCTGGGCATCCATGCCATCTTTGGTGCATACATAATAGGTGTCATCGTCCCCCATAATGAAGGCTTTGCAATTAAAATCGCCGAAAAAATTGAGGATTTGATTTCAATATTCTTCCTCCCAATTTACTTCGGGTTATCGGGATTGAACACTAACCTAGGGCTGTTAAATTCTGGCAAGGCATGGCTTTTGTTAATTTTAACGGTATCTGCTAGTTTTTTTGGTAAAATAGCTGGGTGCTCATTAGCTGCTAGATTTAGCAAATATTCGTGGAGAGAGTCTTTGACAATCGGCGTTTTGATGAGCTGCAAAGGTTTAGTGGAGCTTATTGTCCTCAATATAGGTCTACAGAACAATATTATTAATCAAGAAGTTTTCTCAATTCTAGTTTTGTCAGCTTTAGTGACTACGTTTGCAACAACGCCCATTGTTAAGCTAATATACCCCAAATCAAGATACAGGTACATTAAAGATGAAAGCTCAGACATAAATACTGTAAACGGATTCGTACAACATCCCTCCAGAGATGTGACCCAACCATTGGATTTAACTTTTGGGACATTGGTTGTTGTTGAAAAGCTACAGCAGATCCCATATATAACTACTCTAATGGGACTTTTTGGTAATTCATGGGAAGGTTCTGAAAAGTTAAAGTCTGTGAGTGTAAACCCAAGCTTTATAAACCTCGAGTTTTTCTTTCTAAGGCTAGTTAGAATGACCTCCAGGCAGACATCGATGATGCTTAACTATCAGTCTAAAAATTTAGAGATATACGATCCTGTTCTAAATACAATTCGAGCGTTTTCTCAAACATCTAAAATTAAATCGACTTTTCAATTAGACGTGTGTGATAAAAGTGAGGTTTCTGAAAATATTATAGAATATTCCAGAAACGCAAATAGAAACTTAATAATAATCCCTGCTCTTGATAGAGTAAATGGCCATATTAATCCTAAGAACGAATTATATTTGGATTTCTCCCAAGGTCTAAATGGAATACCACACAGCAGAAAATTTGAATTGGAAATGATGAGAAAAATATACAAAAATTCTAAGTGCGATGTGGGTGTTTTTGTTAATAGAGGGCTTATACCACCTTCAGCTATCTCTGAAAAGCTCAATATGCCTATGAGAGCTATAAATGCAGATAATGAATTGTTATTCGATAAGAATGATCAAGGTATGACTGATGATAAAAATCAATCAGATACTCCTAAGGGCTCTGACTTGGACACTATTTTTGAATTTGGGGCGGAGCAAGACCTTCCCATAATATTCATTCCCTTTTTTGGAGGAATTGATGACAAAAGCACCATAAAAACTGCTGTTAAGTTATTCTCGAACCCTAAAGTAAGGATACTGATAATCTATTACATGTTCCATAAAGATTTTATTGATTCTAGTAACAATCTCAAAAATGAACATTTTTATGAGCCTACTCCTGTAAATCTTAAAGGTCATAAAGAAAGCATTGAAGGAACCCCGAATAGCATTTTGGAGCTCCCAAGTATTTTTAAGTCCAAATTCAGAAGCCTTAATCCAAGCGTCTCAAAATCACTCACCCCTGCGTATGAAAGCTCTAGTGTTGAGGAAAGAAGAACGTTCTTTGAAAAGAAGTTAGAGCCTAAAGAAGACATTATTTTTTTGGATGAATATTTGGGAATTAAATTAAGTGAGCATGTTGGGTCTGTATTAAACAAATCAACGCCTTCAACATTGAGTGTATTGGACCAAAAGAAGGAGGTTTTACAAGACGATGAAAAGTTTGATGACCTTGACTTTGATAATTGTTTAAGTTCTGGAAAAAATTTTGAAAAAAATTCGGGATTTGATACTGTAGGAAGTTCTAAGAATGACCCAAAAAATATTAAAATGTCTGAGCCGGCAGCTTCTCAATACAATATCAATTTCACAGCCCCCGTTTCTCTTTCATCAAAAAAAAGCTTTGATATCAGTAATAACATATTGAAAAAAAGTCAAGGTGGTTTTAAAAGGGCAAATATTGAAATTTTGGATAATACCTCATCTGAGGCTAGGTATTGCTTTAAAGAAAAATCCAATTTTAAAGACGTTCCACCAAAAAATTTTGAAAACTTAGGTGATGGTACGATTTTATGCCAGAAAAGTCCAAAATATCCAAATATAACTTTTTGTGCTGTAAAGACAAATAAACCACTGCGCTCATCTTTGAGTCACTCTATGGTCCTAAGACATTGCGATCTAATTATTTGCGGGAGAAATGAAGGCCATCGACCTGAAAAAAAGGCAAGATCAGTTAGAGGGGATTCAATTGGCATTATCGGTAGTGGGGAAATTGAAAACTATCCAAATCATGATTTGGAACTGCAGAATGATAGCTTATTAATGAGCTTTAGAGTTAAAATGGACGAAAGAAATGCAATAGGTATATTCGGAGAAAGATTACTTCGAATGAAATGTAGAGCAAGTAATTTGATTATTCAATCTAATGATTCTGTTGAGGGAAGCTACTTTACCACCAAAGAAAATACCAATAACACCATTTCAGACGTATGATGAAAAATATATCTCATTTTCTGGAAGTGACTTAAAATATCTGTCTATTCTTGGATAAAAATTTCATATTTCAATATTTCAACACTGCGCTTTCGAATCAATCAAGCGGATTAGGTTTATAAATATTTAAATCATACATTCTTTTAATAAAAAAAAATCGACTCCTTCAAAATCGAAAGTGTAAGATGGAATTCTCTTTTTGACTAATATTATCATTGATTCCAAATGATCATTATTAATAATTTTAATACCTTTATATCATTAAATATAAATCAACCAATTTAACAGATTTATCTAACTGTTCTCTGGGTCTGAAAACCCATTTGATTTAAGCTTTTAAAAATTAATCGGCAAAAAAAAAGATCAATATTTCTTTCAAGGATATACCACTTAATACCAGGCTTTTACTTAGCCAAGTTTTTCTAGTCCAGATTTCATTACAATGATTTATAATCGCCAAAAATCTAAGTATTTTTTTGGTCTATTTTTTACAGAAACATACTTATTAAAAAACATGGTTGATATAATAAAACCTATTTACAAATCAAAATTTTAATTGTAGTCTGATGGTAAAGTTTAAAATAAAATTTTTTAAAATCAATACTTTTAATTTGGAAATTTCTAGATTTAGCTTTCCTTTTTTTACGCATAATTTGTTTTTTCATTCAATAAAAATCGATAAAAACACTCTAAAAAGGTTTAAAAAACCTTCTAGTCAATTACACTCCACAGCTCTAGTGACTCCGTGCCAACTGGGCATTTTTTCAAGAAAAAATAAGCTATCTATACAATTTTAATAATTATATATACTAAAGAAAATTAATTCTTTGGTTTACGTCTTATTAAAAACCCCATTATTTGGAGCATATAATCTAAAACGTCATCATAAAGTTGAGAAAAGTGAGGGAAAAAAAGTAACAAAAAAAGTATACTTTTTAATTTAATAAATTAATTCATTTTTTGAGTATTTTTTATTAAATTTAAATTTATTTATGACAAGTAAACTCAGCGGCAAGATTAAGTAATAATCCAGAAATAATTATTTAAAACAGTTTTAATTTTAAAAGAATTTTTTTATTTTCAGTCGAATTTGAAATAAAATAGCACTTGTAAAAAGTTCATCTATATGTATGCTTAAAAAGTAATTGACAATTGTAGAGAAATAGATACACACAGATTTTTCAAATCCAAAATTTAGATTATTAAATTGAATTACTAGATTGAATATCGCGTATGGAAGTTGAGTTATTTTTTACCCGACCATTATGGACATAAACCTAATCCCAATGGATACGGGGCCTATAGAATGGAGTAGAGGAATCGGGTGTGAATTTTTTTTAAATTTTTTTTTACTTTTTCTTGTGCTAATTTTTTTTTTGGCTAAAAATTGATTTTGTCCAAAAAAAAAAAAAAGATCATCTCAGATGTGAAAAAAAAAATTAAAAAAATATAAAAAACTACAGATAAAAAAAATTCTTTCGTGGAAATATTAAATAATAAATAATTTCCTAGTTTTATTTTAAAAATCTTTGAAGGTCAATAGAATGATGATATCGCCTGCAAGTTGATTATTTTCTGAACATGGATAACTGATAGATAATATTTCTATACCTGATGGGTTATTTTTTTATAAAAAATTTATTTTATTTTATTTAACATCTTAATTAGAGAAAAATTTAAGGTGCAATAAATTTTTTTTTGAAAAAACCTGTCCATAGCTACAAATATAAAGAAAAATGTATGAATGAATAAATTCTATCAATATAAATACGGGATTTTTGATTGAAATATTTTTTCATTTGTCTTTTGTTTTAATTTTTGTAATTTACGGCCTGAAAAAATTTATTTTTATTTTAAAAAAAATAAAAATAAAAATAAAATTTCGGCAAATTTTATATGATTGGAAAATTTTACGGAATTTTTTTTTCTTGAATAAGTGGCAAGAATGCAATCAATTATTTTTTCAACAATTTTTTATTATTTTGCAAATTATTACACTAATAAAATTTAAAAGGTAAATTTTTTTATATTGTCAAAATTTAGGCTCGCCAAAATTATAAATTGATACTTTTTTCAATTAAACCTTGCTTAAAAGGTTTCATAAATTAAAAAAACATGTCATTTCTCGAATTGTATCAGATAAATTAAATATTATTTTGTTTAATTTTAGTGACAAAATAGTAAAATGTATTTTTATTAATTAAATTCTCGAACATCCTTTTTATAAAAATTTTTTATATAATTAAATCTCCAACCACCTATATGCAAAATTTAATATCTATTATACAATAAATTGATTTTTTTTTATATATCTATATGAATTGAACGAAAATTTCTCTTTCTTTTATATTACGTAAATAAAAATTATGTTATTTTTTCAATATTTTAAAATTTTGTTTTTAAACAGGGGGTATAAATTCTTTTAAAAAAAATCAAGCTAACTCAAGCATTTAAATTTTTTGGTTACTTTGAGAATAGGTCGGGATAGTTAATGTTAAATTAATATATCTATATGGATATTTATAGGTTATAATTTATATAGCTGGATATGAATTAAGGCGTTTCTCAAGAAAATATATATAAACCAGTAGAAGAATCCCAATTTGCATAATTTTTAATAAATATATTTCTTTATTCATCTCAGTCACAGAATAAATAATTTGTGAAATAAAATTCGACTTATATATATTTATAAGTTTATATAATGGAACTTAGTGGGTTGGGATGGGGAGATGCCTATTGAAATAAAAAAAAATCGGGTTAATATTTTCTACCAAATTAAAATTTAATTTAATTTAATTTAATTATTTTTTTGATTGAGTTAGGAAATTATGAAAGTTTGTGAAATTTCATAGATATTTATAAATACAGTCCTATTTTTTAAATGGCCATAATTTGTTCAATAATTTTTTTTTCAAACTCTTTTTTCAGTATATTTATTAAAAATATATATTTATAAAATCAGATATCGTTATCATCCAAGATTCCAAATTATTTTTCAACTCTTTGATTATATTCGTAAAAATTGTGGGATAATCATTCAAAATATAATATTATTAGATATAATATTAAATTTAAATCAATAATTAATTTTACCCTTTGTATATTTTAATTATATACCTCATATAAACAAAAAATAATTAGAATATATGAAACTACAGAAAAATAGTAGGATACATATTTATTAAACATTCGCCATTTCCACATCAATACATCTTCTTATTTTTAACGAAATAGGAAAAAAAAAATCAGGCACTTAAAATATAGAAATAATAGCTTTGTTGGAATTTTGGGATAATAAAAATTTTATTATCCTCAATCTTTTATTAAATATAAGATAATTATAATTTTTAAAAAAAAATTATGTCCTCTGAAAAGCCTAAAGATATTCATTATATTAAAATAGTAAAAATAGATAGACTTTGACACCAAAAAATACACGAATATTACAAAATACAAGCATTCTTTTCCAAATTAATTGGATAAGAAAATTTGTTATTATAGTATTTAATTTTTAAAATATTGTTCACTAATTTATCTTTAAATAAAAGAAAATAATATTATATTAATTTTTATCAAAAAATTTTTTTTTCGATATTTTAGAAAAACCCAATACAAAATGTGGTGCAAAACAGAAATTAGATTGTTGATAATTTATGAAATTTAATATTCAACCTCTTTTTAATTGATCTTAGATTTTAAACTATCTAAATTAAAAAGGTAATATTTTATTAAAGTAAAAATTACCAAAGTTTAATAATTTAAATTTTAAATCCATTTAATTTTTTTGCTCTAAATATAATTTTTAGGTTTATATTAGAACATTGGTGAATTTTTCAAAAAAGGAGTAAGAAAATGAAATTCAAACTAGGAGTTCAATTCAGTAAGTTACCTGCTAAATTTTTCTGACTTTATTATTGTGAATTTAAACTTATACCATTTATTATGATACTGATTTAGTAACACTAATTGATATTATTTTAATAATTATAAATTATAATATAATATTATCCCCTAAGAGTGAAATACCTTGCCGTGGTTTAGGGGCTTAATATTGTACTTTTCGAAGTACACTAGACTAAAATTTCACGCAGCGTTATACTATTCTTGGTTGGTAGTAGTGGAGATAGCGCACAGCTATTCGGAGTACAGCGATTCGGAGGACAGCGATTCGGAGGACAGAGATTCCAGAGGAGGACCATCTCGAAACAGGAGGAATCGATTGTTTAGCACAGCTGAGACATAGTCTAGTGCAAAAGTCCAGCGTTCTGCAGTTCAGACGGATCTCAACTTCTAACAGCTATTTTTAGGAAAGTCATGTCGATCAAACCCACGTTTGGGTAGGAGTCTAATTTTATTAATCCTGTTAGAAGTAGGCTCTGACTGGGAGCTCAATAGCTTCAATGAACTGTTGTTCATTGAAAAAGAGCTTAATTCTTGACTGCACGTAACCTCAGTCATCCAGCCTACTTGGTGCAATGCCATGGGGGTCTTTCGGTTGGTAGATTGAACCTTTTTCCCGTAGGTACGCAGCCGG
>LSSL01000191.1:10470-27709 GCA_001953115.1 Smittium mucronatum | reverse complement strand
TAAGCTTAAGATTTCCTGAATTTATATCTCGATCGAAAATTCAGAAATAGTGTAAAAAAAATCAATAAAATCAAAATTTTATCATAACTAATATATTTATAAAATAATGATGTTATCAAAAAACTTACTTGATATTTTCTAACAAAATATCCCAAAAACTTCGATGCGGATTTAAATATAAATATTTGGGTACCATAAATCGATTATTTATAGTAATAAATTGCAAGAAAATAAAAAATTTGATTAAAAACTTGTTAATTTTTATTTTATCTATCTAAAAAAAAATCTGATATATTATACGAATAAAAAATATAAAAAGATACAATTTTTTATTAGAAAACAAGTAAATTTAGACTAATATTTTATTAATTGTTTTAATTTACCTAAAAATGTGGAATTTAGGAAAATAAATCATAAGTTTTATATATTGATATCAAAAAAAAATAGTTCGAAAAAGTTGCAAAATGAAATAAAAATAAATTGAAACATTGTGCGAATTAAGAAATCCTGGAACCAATAACTCATTTAATATGGTATAAATTTATTTTGAGAATACGAACTGAATTTTTTGTATGCTTCATAATTAGAAAAAAATGCATCATATGTATTTAGAAAAATATTGAGTTTAAATAAGAAAAAAAACATTGAAAATTCTTCCATAACATTTAGCTATGATCTCATATTTGACCCAAAATTTTTTTTTAGTTGTTAAAAGCAATCCTTTTTAGTAATTTAAAAGAACTTTTATTAGCTGAAAAGAATTATTATTAATTTCTGAGGTTTTTTAGACACACCCAAGGTGTTTTTATTAATTTTCTCACAACTTCCAAGATTTTAGACAACTAAATTTAAGATTTTTTTATGTTGATTTACTATTTATTTCTATTATCGAATATCTTGAAATTTTTATATTTTTTCTTTAATCAGAAATATAACCAATAATTAAAACATGTAGTACACTCTTAATGAGTCGGTATTAGTCTAAAATTAATTTACGACTATATTTTCAAAAAATGGATAGATTCTTTAATCAATCACTTATCTAGGTTCAAAATCACACAAAAAAATTGTGTTAACCAAAAAAAAGTAAATTTTATAAGATATTTGAAAGTTGTAACGAAAAATTCTGGAGATGTAGCAACTTTTTTTCTCAAAAAATTTGAATGATTGCTTATTTGAAAAGAGGTGCATAGGAAAAAAAAAAAAATTCTGGACCTTCATCTAATATGAATTAAATCAAAACTAATTAGAAAATTTTAAACACCATTTTTAATTTGGTTGATATTGAAAACTTATCACAAAAAAAAATAGCTTTAAAATGAAAACTACAATAAAAAATATAGAATCCATAGAAAATTTTAACCAAAGATGCAAATTTACGGCGAATAAATCGGATTCGAATAAGCCCTATCCTCTTAATATTCATATAGTATAAAAAAATTCAGGTATATAATGATTTAAAAAATCTCTATAAAATCTTTCTCAAAATCTAAAACAAATAAACACAGACCCCAAATTTAGGCTGATAATTAGAGATTATGCGGCAATACTTTCTTTTTTTGCTGATATAGAACATAAATCCATCCATGCAACAATAGGGGTCACAAAAATGATGCTTATAAGTCATATTTGTTGGTTTTAGAAAAATTTGATAAGGATGCTAAAAATATAGGTGAAATTTTTTCTGCGAGAAAAATAATAGCTGAATCAGCAGAGGCTATAAAAAAATCAAGTGTTATTTTTTAGAAAACAGATGGCCGGAATAAAATGCCTGTAAAAAAATTTCAAGAAAAAATCTGACTTTATTATCCAATGCCGAGACTCTTATAATGAATTCATAAATTTTGACGTTTCAAATATAGCTCAATTCTCGCTCGAATTTTTTTTAAAAAAAATAGTCACAATTTTCCAGGTTAGGAAGAAAATTTAAAATTCAAATATTTTATTTTGAAAAAAATTCAAATTGGAACAAAAGTTTTAATTACTTTGAAATCTCAAAAAATAATCCACGCTAATGGTACAATTAAGCCACAAAAAACAAATTTTCAAAATGGAAGAAAGTATTTTTAATTGATTTTATAAGATTATAAAAACTTACAATAGCAAATTTGGAAATTTTTCTAATTTTAAAATACACATAAAATTGGGTTTAATACGATTTCACCGAAAAAAAAATGAAACTATAACATTCGTTATTGTATTTAAATTTATGCGAAGGATATATATTTAGTTATAGAAATTATTCAAACAGCGAAAGTCTAAATTTTTCAGAAAAGTTAAAGCTGTATTTTTTCGAATTTTCAGTGTCAATACTTTTGAATAAATATATGTAAACATATAGGTTATGCTTTGCTCTTAAATTGATTATCTGGGGGGAAATTTTTCACAATTAAAAGAATTTCTATTAAAAAATGATAAGACCGATTGTAACAAAATCGCTCCCATTTAAAACGGAAGAAATAAATGTCAGCCAAAGATAGATTCGAAAAAAATCATATTCTTAATTTTTATCTACCTTTAAATTGTTTTATTTGCGTCTAATCCAAACTAGCATCAGATAAAGATTAAATTAATTGATTTCAATAAAATTGGGTTTATTTTTATAAATTTTAATACAATATTAAAAATAATATTTTAAAATAGATTTTTCGATCTTGTAATTAATTTATCTTTAAGATTATTTCAATTTATGAGCATATATTTATGAATTTGTAGAAAATTGATAAGCCCCTGCATATCTCGCAGTATTTGGTTCAGAAAAATTCTATTGAAAAAAATTGAAATCTAGAAATAAACAAATAAATAAAACGCAAATATTAAAGATAAAAATACACATATAAATATATCTTCTAATTATTTCTTGAATAAGACAATTTCTTAGGCTTATTTTTGGTTTTAATGAGCTTTATTTTAATTATTTACATTTCTAGGCGTCAGTAAAACACATCTAAAAGTTTCATAAAACGAACTATAAAATTTTTTTACATAATAAAGATTTAATTATGAAAATCTTACTTTAATCTTAATTTTATCCACCTGGTTACATGTTATAAAAAAATGCGAAGCTAAGAGCTAAAAGATCATTGTCAATCTCTTTAAACGAAAAAAGCGAGTAATAAGAAAATTTTATTATTTTTATTTTTTGATCCTCTCTAATAAATACCCAAATAAAATGTTGTTTTATTATATTCTCCTACTTGATATTGAAATAAATAATAATTATAATATATTTTATATAAATTACGATTAAGTCTTAATATTATTCTCAAAAAAGATGCTAATTTTTCTGGGATTCTTTAAGGTTATTATAAAAAATTTAGATAAAAAAATTTTTTTAATGATAATATCAAATGATTAATTATATATATATATATATAAATATACATATATTATATTGATAGTTATATTTTATAAATAGAAAAAAAAATCAAATAGTCAAAAATTCAAAAAAAAAAAAAAATTAAACAAAATTTAATAAATTTGACCGATAAAAATAAAATTCAAAAAAAAAATCGCAGCGAAAAAAATCTTGGATTTGGTTGGCTAAAATATTATGGATTCTGAGGAAAATAATGAAAAAAATCTTGAATTTGTTTAAAACGTCTTAGAAATTAACAATAATTACCGCCATCCAATGAAAGTACTCTAAGTTGGTAAATACTTGCTTTTAATAATTAACCATGAAATTACTCTCATAGGGCGAAATATTCTCTAAAACAGATCCAAAAAAATTATAAAAATATAAAAAAAATCTAAATTTTGGAAGCCATTCTAAATTTTGAGATCACTTATCTAAAATTGAATTAAAATCGATGGTCATAATTTAAAAATATATAGATAAATATAATGTAAAAATCAAAAAAAATTATACTAATTAATTTAATTAAAAAAAGCCTGCATTGCGTTATAAAAATTAAATCTATTAAGATGGATATAATTTCTCTGTGAAAAGATAGAGAGTTAAATTTAGAAGAGAGTATAACATCAACTAAACAAATAAAAAGCTATATTAAATATTATTCGAAACAATGTAAATTTCTAAAAATACTAAAATAATTATGAAAAAGATTTTTTTAATCAAATAAAATCTTTTAATATCATCATTAGCTAGATTAGATAATTTTTTTTGTGATAAATTAGATAAAAAATTAATTTGAAACATATTAATAAGTACCCTCTGATTTCTAATAAGATTTTTTTAACAAAAAATGTTTTTAATCCAGAAATTTTTTAAAATAAAAAATTATCGGTCTAAAAAAGTCACAATATTTTACTATTTTTTTAAATAATAATGCAATTTAGATAAAATGTATAGAATTCTGAATATAAACCCAAGTTCCATAGTAAAATGAAAAATAATTTCATAGAATTATTGAGATTCAATATAGTTATTTTTATATCCACTACTGTTGACCAATTATAAAACATTTGGCAATGAAATTAAAAAATTCACTAATTTTGGATAAAATAAACAAAACACGGAATAAATGCATATATTTTTAATTATTTTAAATGAGGAAAATTTTCGAGTGTTCAAATTGTGATTTTAAACACAAATTGGGGTTTCATAATTAATCAATGGTTTTTTTTGACCATATTGCGCTATATTTGGGTATTATTGTAAATTAATTGTGAAATGATGAATTTGTAATTAGTATTTTTTAAAAATTAAATTATTGTAATAAATAATAATTTCAAATATCAAGAATTTTTGATTTTAGAGAATTTCGGTGAAGTTTTTTTGAGATAAAAATCAATTATTTAATCATTACATCTTCTGAAAAAAATAAAATGAATAAAGATACTATCAAATTGGGCGTTTATAAAATTATTTTTAATTTAATTAAGAAGCAATAAAAAATCTTCCACTTTCAAAAGCACTTTTTAGTTTTAAATAAATCCATTAAGATTGAAAAAATAAAGGACTTTTTTATAACAAAAACAAGTAAATACAAGGCGATGATTTCCTTAGTTACAAAATTCAAATGGTTTAAGATATTTCTAAAAATATAAGTATAATTTTATTTCACTTTCAATCTTCAAAAATACTACTCGAAAGTAGGTTCTTTGATTCAATATCCATTAAATTTGGATATAAACATACACCTTTTAATTATATAAAAAATAAAACTTTTAAAATGATCACGTTTTTAATGGAACTGGTTCCCATAAATGCGTTTTTTAACTTCTTATCTTTTATAGATTTATAATGCATTATTATTGGGCTACAATTATGTTTTTTTAGTATATAATTTAAAAAAAACACATAAAAATTTTATTCAATAAGTAACAAAATTAATTTTCAAGTACTTTTATCAATCTAAGGATAAAAAAATCGAATTTAAATTAATACTTAAGTTGATAGATAAATAAGGTTTTAATTTTAAAAAAATTATACCTAGTAAATAATCTCAATCAAAATAAAATTAAGCTAAATTTTATATTTATTGTATAAAAAAAAATCTCATACTACAAAAACTTAATCAAGAAATACCCAAATAAATCAACATTAATTTATCTTCTCATAATATGGCTTTATAAATAAAATCAAACGAATTTCTTTAATAATCTTGTGTTTTTTAATTATTCTAAGTTTTATCTTCATTGATAATTAAAATAAAATTTATTTTTTATACTAGTGCATCGGATCTTAACATTTTTTTTGAATAATCACATTTTAAATATAAAATTTAATTATAGAAACTTTAATTTAATTATTTTCTTAACCTATATTGATTTTATGTGTTTTTAATCTCTAATTCAACTTTCTACATTTTTCTAATAATTGATTTATCCTGATCTGGGTCCAATTTTTAAGACGTTATTGTTGAGAAATAATAAAAATTAAATATTTAATTAAGTTAATTAAGTATCCAAAACGATAAAAAATAGAAAATAATTAAATTATTATTAGCTATTTTATTATAATTTAAAGGTTTTATTTAATTTTTTACATGATCATTACAATTATGTTATCATATTCGTTTATTTTTTAGAATCAATAGATCATTTAATTAATATTTAATAAATATAAAAAAAAAGTATGTCCTAACAAATATTTATTGGATAAAAATGAAATCTCTACTTGTAAACATAATTATTAGTCATGACCAAATTTTTATGCAAGATCGAAAAAATATTATCTCAATAAAGTTCCCTTTATTCTCCCATTTTTTGGGTTAATTAAGATCAAAAGAATGAAAATAATTTGTTTATATTATATAATATTTTTATTTTAAGGATTTATTTTGAGGGATTAAAACCTTTAAATCATAAAAAAATTATTTTTATAGAACCGAACTCCAATCTTTCAAAAAAAATTGATTTTTATTTGTCTTTAATTATCACGAAATGGAAAAAAATTTATGTGAGCTCCATAGTATGTATCATTTTTATCTGATAAAAATATGACCATAGTAACTTATAATCACTATCACCAAAAAATATCACATCAACTTGAGGATCTAAACAACATATAGTAATAATATCTATTTAAAATATTTTTTTTATTTTAAAAATGCGCTTTTATTTTTTTTAAATAAAATTTCTGTAAAAGTTTAAATTAGAGATACAAAGAAGGTAAAATTTTATAAAAAAAAGTCGAAGAAACGAATCTCAAAATTTAAGAAGTGTTATTGCTATTAATACTGTTTTTTTATTTCCAAAAAAAAAATTACCATCTCTTATAAATTAATTTTTATTTATTTATTTGTGTCAGAGGAAAATAATATAACGTATTTCAAGATTCATTTTAATCACCAAAACAAATTTATTAAAATATCTTACTAGATTTTAAATATATTTAAAGGTAGTAAACATTCATTTTATTTATGCATACAAAAACTACTTTAGTCAGTAATTTTAACTAAATCAGTGAGATTTATTTAATCCAATTTTTTGAGATCGCTCCATAAAAGAAATTCATAAAGGTGAAAATTGTAAAATATTCATATTTATACTCTATGTTTTTTTTAAAAAATTCGTATTTTATTCTGAAGAAAGATTGGATAAATTTTATCAGAGAAAACATCTTATTTTTAAACATCAGCACTTTCTATATACGGATTTTTTAATATAAATAGTATACACTGTTTTTTTCAACTAGAAGAATATGTGGGGGAAAATCCATCAAGATATAAAATAGTCAGAAAAATAATTTCAAGGAACTATAAATCTCTTCAAATTATCGATTTATTTTTTTTTTTTAAGAAGAGATATTCGATTAATTTCTTTCAATTAAAAATCTGAGTCCCGGTATATATGAACTCCAAAATTACTTAATTTTTTGATTTAGCAGGAGCTTTGACCAATATTTTTTAAATTGATGTGAGCATCTAAAGTAAAAATTCGTATTAAATAAATAATTCCTTACTTTAAAATTATGTCTTTAAAAATAAATTAAGAACCCTCATAAAAATTGTAAATATTTTTTGGATTTTCTTTAGATTATGCACTAAGGTGTCTAAAAAAAATTATGCTACTAACGCAAATAAATATTGATGGTATATGATTTCATAAAAGTTATTAAATTGAAAATTTATCTTTATATAAAAATGTTTTATATGATAATTTTCTACTTTGAGAATTTTTTTAAATGTTCAAATTTAATAATTAATAATGTAAAAAGCCATCAAATAAATATCCTAAATTTTTTCATCTGGGTTTCATTGTATAACACTAACAAATTTATTTGCTTTTGAACTACGTAACTCAGCTTAATTCAAAAAAACTCACGCTAATTAAAAAATAAATCTTTCATTACATGATTTTTAATTTTTCATTACAGAAAATTCAATATTTATTAATAAAAAATATATTTAGAACTAAAAAAAGAGTATTAAAATATGTAAAAAAACAATATCAAAAACTAAACTTAAAATTGATATGCTTAAATTTACCTTCCATTATAATATTTTAGAACAATTCCTGGATATATTTAACATCTTTTGAACTTCATTTGATTTCCCAAAAAAAAAATTATTTGTTTTATGAAGTTTTTTTCATTAATGAAAAAAAAAAGTTTCTTTAATTTTCTTTTCATTACCATAAAAATCTTTAAAAATTAGTATGGAATTTTGTGAGATATTCCCAAATATAAGCCAATCATTCAAAACAGTTTTAGAAAAAAAAAATTAGTTCATTTAACATCTAATTGGATTTTTAAAATAGAAATACGCAACTTTATTTAGCTTATTACATTTATAACTCATATTTTCCGCCACTTTGTTAAAAAAACTTGAATCATAATGGTTTTTCGTAGTTTTTTTCTATTGAGCTGAAATTTTTGCAAAATAATACCTTAAAAAATAAATAAATAATTCATTTATCAAATTTTAAATGTATCAGAATAAGATTAGGGATTATTTTTTTTCATTTTATAATTAGGATTCAGATTTCAATGTAGCGTTTATTTATAATTAAAGCTACATTTTTAGGAAAAAAGTTTTATCACATTTAGAATGGATTATCTCAACATTAATTTATTATATCCTAATTGTTTTTTTGAAAGTGCTATAAAAATCTAATAAAAATTATTGAAGTTTTTTTAAGAAATTTAAAGGTTTTTGAATCTTATCACAAAAAAATTATAAAAGCTAATAAAGCTACCCCGGATTTCGACAAAAAAATAATCGAAAATGCACATCTATAATCAATTGGTGTTGGATTTCAGATCATTAAATAGAAAATTTAATAAAAAAGTTCGTAAAGTAATGATTTTTTTAAAAAATCACATTCCAAGTAAAAATTGAAACTATATATTAGAAATAATCTAATTATTTAATAAAAACCAAAATATGAATAAAAATATTCAAAAAACCCTCGATAATCATAGTATTTATAAAATGGTATCTGAATTTTATTTCTGTAGATAAAACTGATGTTTATTGATAATAAAATATATCAATATATTTTTTTAAAACACAACAATTTATTGGAAAATAAAATCTACCAAATAAATATTTTATATTTCCAATTCACTAATTTTATCGGAGAATTGTTATAATTTTTTTGTCTCTAAGTAAAAAATGAATTTTTCGGATCTATTCACATTTTTAAATTCTGTTCTCGAAATTGTAAATTACGCTAAAATTATTTATTATTGTGGAATTCAGAAAAATAAAGATCAGAATTTTTTTGAATTTAATTTCTCAAAGATATATAATGGTTTAAAATTCCAATCTAATCAGCTTGAATGTACTAATTGTAAACAAAAAAAAGATATAAAATATCATTAAAAACATCAAAAAACGATATTATAAAAAAATTAATCCTCGTTTGATATTAAACTAGTTTGAATTATTACTTCGCTTTCATCTTTTATATAATAAAGAAATCATAAAAAGTAAGCGAATATTTACCGGAAAAAAATTCTTGATTTTTGAAATTATAAAATTAAAAGTTATTTAATCATGCCCTTGATTAAAATAAGAAAAAATATTTATAGATAGTTTAAAAAAACAAAGGGTATATAACTATAAAGTTGATATCTGTATTTAATATAATTAAAAAGTTTCTCAATTTTTTATTACTAGAATTATTACTCTTGAAAAACCAAAAAAAAACAAAAAAAATAAACAATAAATTAAATCTATCAAATTTTCTTTTAAAAAACTGATGTTTTAGCCTTAATGTTTCAATGGGAGTAAATTTTTTATATTTTTAATCTTTAAATTGTGATTTAGAAATGATATTAAGTAAAAGTATAACACTTAATCAGTAATATAAATTATCTTGAAAAATTGAACAAGGAGTTAGGGATAAAATTTTTGACTCAATAAATTAAATTAAATGGGTTGGAAATAAAACCCTAGAAAATATCGACCAGTTTAATTTATAAGTTGGTTTAATTTCTAGATATTTATAATTATACTATAATTTTATATGATTTTTAGAATAATTATAAGATTTCATGTTAAATTTAATAAATAAAACATAACCTTGTTCCAAAAAAATAAATTCTTTTTTCTAACTGTGCCTAATTATTAGTTTTTTGTTAAAAAAATTAATAAATATTCTGGAGATTTTGAAGAGCTCTAAAATTTTTCTTAATCGAATTCTTAATTTCTTTTAAATTTAAAATAATTTTCTTTGAATTAATTTAAGCGTTTGAAATGTCACATACTCACATCTCAACAATTTATTAATTTAGTTGGCTTTAAATTGTATAAAAATTGACAAAAAGAAAGCACCAAAAAAAGCTCACACGATATTTAAATTTTCAATAAATTTTTTTATACCTAAATACCTAAAAAATGGTTTTTATAGCTATAATCGATTTATTATTTGAAATTGATTAGCTTTTAAAGATTTTTTACTGATATTAGAAAAATTCTAAGCCTTAATTCTTTAATTCAATAGCCTTCCAAAAAAACAAATATTTTAGTATATATTCAATTGTGGTAGCTGCAAAAAAATTTATTATAATCTTCCGTTTTATTTAATTTTCGCTATTTTCTATTTATTTTCCAGCTTTTTAAAACATTTATTTAAATCGAATTGGGAAATTTTTTCCACTTTTTTTTTTGTTAAAATCTTAGTTTAATAAGTAAATTAAATCAAAATGAGTGATAAAGAGTAGAAATGGAAATCGCAAAGATCATAAGGGCACGATTATAAGTCCATTATAAAAAAATATATAATAAATAGTAAAATATGGATATCGAAACCAGTCAAAAAAAATTTTTAGAATTTTTTTAGTTCTGCTATTTTTAAAGTGGCTTTTTTCTGTAATTTTTCTCGAAATAAAAAAAATAAATGAGAGCCGAAACCCCCATTAGTGCAAAAAAAAACAAAAAAAAAATATATAAATCAGATTGAATAATACCTAAGACAAAAACTAGTGAGTTATGGAGCTTATAGGATATGTTGGAATATTTTTCGTTTTTTTTACTAATGAAAGTTCCACTAAAATTATCATAAAACTTGTGGAATGAACTTAAATTCAAAAAAGAAAAAAAAATTGAAAATATTCTATAAATAAAATATTTTTTTGATTTCTCTGTTTATCATAAAAAAAAATTGTCATATATTACAAAATTTCAATCCTGTAAAAAGAAAAAAAAATCTTTCAACCAGGTTGAAAATACAGAAATATTTACAATTAATACTTGAAATAACCAAAAAAAATTACGGGTTAGATTTGAAAATTTCCAATGGTATTATTGGTTTTTTTAATGAATTTTGTATAATTTAATCAAATAAATAAGAAAATGATTTTAAATTTAAAATAAACATGTAATTTAGATATTGTTTCATTAAATTAAATAAATTAATCCGCAATTTTAATTTGAAATAGGAATATATTATGAATGCCAAGAAAACATCTTTTTGGATTATTTAAAAAATTAAAAATATACCTTCAATTAAGTTAGAATATAGAAATAAAGATAGAAATAGTTCAATTTTCTCGAGTAAAAATAGCTTTAATTTTAATTTAAATGTTTTTTTAATTTTTTTCATATTATTAGACAAAATAAATCTATTTGAGGCAGTCATATTCTAATAAATAATAACACCAATAGAAAAATGTTTATAATCTAACTTTATAACGAAATTTAATATTTATAATTTAATTCGTTTAAAAATAATGTTTATTTAACTTTTTTTATGATTAAATATTAAAGTGGAATGTTTTTTTTATTATTAATATTGCCATAAAAATGAATTTTGAGGTTTAAAAAGCTTATAATAATATTTTATTTTAGATTATAAAGTAGAATTACTAAATTATTAGTGCTCTCGTTTGCCCTATTTAATGATTTGGGGGATATTTTTATAAATCATTCTTATAAATGACCGTTTCACCGGAAAAAGAACTTCTAAGTGTATTAAAAAGTAACGATTATTAATTTTTTAAAACCTTTATTTTTCACGAATAAAACGGCTTTTATGGTAATAATGAAAATTTCCACAATTTTTTTTGGAACTTAGTAATTCTAAGCTAAAAAAATTTTCTCTTCTTAATTCATCCATTTCTTAAATAAATTTTATTTATTCGCCAAGAAAAAGAAAAGAATTAATAATCTCAGAAATGGTCAAATGTGAAATTTAGAGGATTTGTGGCGCTATTTTTAAACATGTGGTAATAGGTGGACATGCTTTTTCGTAATTTTTCTTGAATTAAACTCCAAATTAAATCATCGATCATTAAATTTTACGGATCGATGTAGTGATATGATTACATAACATAAATTTATTTAAGATTTTCTAAAGTTAGATAAAATATTGTATAGTGTCCTTTATAATAAAGAAAATGTTTAAAGCGGTTTTGAAATTCAATATCGCGACTCTTATACATATTTCATCATGCCGTAGTTATAAAGGAAATAATTTCTAGGATAAATGGATATTGGAAAAGCATATTCAATTTGAAAAAAGCTCAAAAATACTAAAAAAAAATTCTATATGACATTTATATAAAGCTGTGCTTAATAAAATACTTTATTAAACGCATATTTCAGCGAAATTAGGGCATATGGTTAGATATTTATATATAATAAGCCTAATTAAATGAAAGCTCCCATCTTTCAAGGGCTTACTAAAGTTTGTTTTGTAAAAGCTATATCGAAGATAAAAGCTTGTGTAAAGCAGATATTACTATCATAAATGTGACAGGTTCCTTATTTTCCAAATTAGCAAATAGAGGATTCCCACTATCACCCATGACAATATGAAATTTATTTTGCTTTTTTAATAATGTTAAAATTAAAGATCATTTTTATATATTATCTATTCGAAACCTACATTGGTTCTAAGGAATAAATTATCTGTTGTAGGGAATTGTAATACTCTAGATGTTTGTTCAGCACATAGTGAACCTTGAGCTTGCAATTATAGGAATTGTATCCTGTTCAGCCCAAATAATAATTATTGGCTAGAGTGAGGAAAATAAATTTAGATAATTATTTTTTCAAGCCACAATTTGGTGATTTCCCGTGTCTGAAATAAAATTTCGTGATAAAATAAAAGCCAACATCCACCATTTGCTCATGACAATACAACCCTATTCGAGTGAAAATGTATCATTGATTGAAATTAACCAATTATAACAATTAACTGAATTTGTAAATAAACTGCATCAAGAAAAAAACCAATTAAATTCATGTATGAATAATTAATATCATGTCTACTTCTGATTAGAGTATATACATCACATGGGGATGAACAGCTTTAAAAGTCAAAGATTAAGATAATTAGTAAAATACGTTCCGTATATCATTGTATTGGGAATTTATTAGATGAGTTTTTCCATACCCATATTAGATTTTTATATTTTTCAAAGGATTTTTTATTTTTCACCTTTCAAATATAACACCATTTCTCCTGCTAATCGATTCTATGTTTCCAGTTCTCTCAATATTTTGTCTAATTTTATTTTATTGACACATACCTAGAGTTTTATTTGGATTGTGGTTATATCGGCTTTTTTTTATTTCAACTCATTTCCACAATTTTCGCCTTCAAATCCCCTCTACTCTATATATAATTCATTCTATATCTATTTGTTCAATTTTTTTTTATTTTTTTTCAATTGCAAGCAATAAAAGATTTCATCAAATCAACTATCCTAAAATCATGGTAGATTCAAACAACAATTATAACATCGAACTTAACTCTATTGAAAATCGAAATCAAAATAGACCCGAAAAAAAAAGAGTGTACCAGATTTACGAGAATAGAAATGTGCATTTGTTTAAAGGAAGAACCACAACTAGCAGCAAGGGTTGGCCTCTCTTGATTACATTTTTTCTGATTTTAATTGGCCTAGTGTTATTCTCCATATTTGAATGCAGCTTCGTTTATCAAAGATTTGGCGCCGCTCCTGTAGTAATCTTTGCTTATACATCCATGTTAACTCTGACTTCTATGTTTGTAACAGCTTTTACTGATCCTGGAATTATACCTCGAAATCTTGATGCTGTTAGGGATAAGGAAGAATCATATTCATTTAATATAAATAAACCGGCAAATGACTCTGAATCAAATAATATCTATGGAGTTCAAAGTAAAGAAAGTGGAAAATTAAAACTTATGAAAAAACAGATTTCTATTCCAGGAAGCTTGGTTTCTGGCCTTTCTCAAGCTACCCATAACAATGGGGTTTTCAAAGATGTTCCCGAAAGCTCTAAGAGAAAAACCAATTCGTCTGAGGTCTTAACCCATACCAGAAACGTTGACTCTATGGATGAAGGCATTCAAGACTCATATAATTCCAATAAAAGAGCAAAGTCTGCAGATCAATTTCTCTCCAAGGCTTACAAAAAAAGCATTGGGTTTTTAATTCCCAAAAAATCAAACAAATCCGCTGTTTTTAAATACAATGACAATCTCCCACCGCCGTTTCCTATTCTAAATACACCGAAAAATCACCGTGGTGATTTGCCCGAAGACTTGTTTTATTACCCCAATGTCACTAAAGAAATAATGTTCAAAAATAAAGTTGTCAAATTAAAGTTTTGCGACACTTGCAAAATCTACAGACCTCCCAGGTGTAGCCATTGTAGAATTTGTGATAATTGCGTTGAAGTAGAAGACCACCATTGTGTTTGGCTAAATAATTGTGTAGGGAGGAGGAACTACCGATACTTTTACACTTTTATTCTCATGGTCCCATTTATGGGTATCTACACCTTTTCATTTTCATTATATCATCTGATTTACTTGGCTCATAACTTAGATCCTGTCCCAGATCAATCTGGGTTCAGAACTGCAATAATATCCAGCCCTGTATCTCTCTTAATAATAATATACACTGTGTTTTTCACTTGGCCTGTTTTCGCTTTATTTGTTTACCACTCATACCTTATGTTCAACAACATGACAACTCACGAACAAATTAAATCAAAGAGCGAAATTTTCTCTCAGTCTTCCGAAGAAAATATGTTCTCAAATGGCTCGTGCTTTTTGGATTTTATAGACTCTTTGTGTAGACCTAGGACCTTCCCTAATGTTTACTGGAAAGCTCGAGTTAACACAGATGACTTTTCGACTGTATTTGTTAAAAACTAGATCTCCTTACCACTGTACTTATCATTACCCCTCCTCTTTCTTCATAGCTTGCCATCATGCCTGAAAGACCTTTAATTTTTTAATTTATTTTGTACTTACGCCTTTTTATTTTAATTAATTGATAACGGATTTTAATATTAAATTTTTTCCCATAGAAATTGATTGGAATTAGAAATTTATTGATTTATTCTATATCTGTTTCACCTTTTTATTATCTTTGGACTAGAATGTAACCTTTAAGCTCATTCGTTGATGGCGTGGAGAGTGATATGTTTTTTCATATTTATAAGTTTTTGAGATGTATAGGATTTTTTGAAAATTTCTTATCAATTAGATGTTCATTTTTCTGAACCCTTGAACCAATGCCCTAGAATTATGGAGCTGCTAGAGTGGCAGAGGGGAGTTGTGTGAATTTTTTTTGAAAAGCTTTCACTTTTTTTAATTTTTTTTAAATTAGTTTATATAACTTTTTATTAACTTTGAAATAAATTTCCAGTAAAAAAGAAAAGAAAAACCATTTCTCTGAAAAAAATACTAGTCAACTTTGGGGTTTCATTGTAAATCTGTATCTAAGTATGTCAATTTAGAAACTATTCGCTCAGGTCTCATTTATGAAAAAAAATAAGGGGTTTTTTAATCGTATCTTTGAATATTTATACCTTTTAAAAGAAATACAGTGAAACTCATTATTATTTTAAATAGTCAGATGGAGCTTAGTGATGGTTTGGCTAAACTTGCTATAATTTAATGACAATCATTCTTCTATAGATATATAATGTTTATGGAAACTTATTCCATATTTTAAAACGATGGAGACTTCGCCTTCAAATACCCAAAGTCCCTCAGCTTATTGTATAATTATTGCTAACCAGAATAAATTTTTATAAACTATGCTTAACAGATAAATTTATAAAAAAAGTGGTATTTATTTCTCTATAGTAAACATTTAAAGGTTATTCTATAATAAAGTTTTCTGATAATCGCAATTCATCAATTAAAACCAGGATCAAGATATCATTTATTGTTAATAACTAATTAAAATAATCTTATTAAAATGAGATGGTTTAGTTTGTGTAGTAATTTATATGTCCGATTTAAAGAGAATGCGTTTTTTCATTTTAATAAAGATGTGCTTTTTATTCATTTTTATCAAGCTTTTTGAATAAAATACTACCCAAATTAAACTATATCCACTTCACCCCGAATTTTAACAATATCACAAAACACCATTTCCATATAACTACTTTTTTACTAAAATAAAAATAATATCTATTTATCCGTATTAATTGTTATCATAGATATGTGAAATCAAATTCCAGGTTTATTTGCACTCTTTTCTGTGTTTTGAAATTATGTTGTCAGATTGTAGCTTCAAAAACCGAGCTAGCGGTGACAATTAAAACCTCTTCAAACCGGAAAAGACCTGCACATGAATAAATAGACTATACTTACAACCTTTCTATTTATTTATTTTAATGATAAAAAAAAATTTACTCATACAAAATATATTTACCCCAAATAAAAATTCCCATTTCGATAAAGATCGCTTTATGAATGTGTAGAGATTTCCAAGGAATAATATTGTTATGGTGTTAGTTTTAGTGATACTATTAAAATATGGAGAATAAAGAAAAACGCAAAAAATATATGAAATTTTGATACATTTACATTCAAAACTACTTTCTTTTTTACGTGAAAGAGCATCCGAACAAAACTGGGTGTATGCACGCCATATTTCTCCTCATAAATTTACATGCTCGGGTAAAAAATATAAGCATATTTTCATCTTTTGATGTTTAAATATCTATGTTTTTAATATATCTTCAACTTCAATTCACAAAAAATGGTTACTGTATAGCGTTAGATTTGAGTAATAGCCTAATAGTGGTATATAATTTTTTGTAAAAATATTTACCTTTCTATTTAATTTAGAATTTGGGCTGTTTAAACATCCTAGACCCCGAGAGGTCAAAATAGCTTCAAAAGAAAATATAACTGACAATTGTTAGTTTCTAATTTTTGATTATGTATAATTTTTTTTTAATTATAAAAAAACTTTTTTCAAAAGTTTCCTTGTTCAGAAAACTAGAGAAGTTAAGAAGTCGGTAATAACAAATAGCACCGAATTTATATAGGATAATTTATTTTGCTTTATACAAATTCCAATTCCAATTATCAACATTTTGCCCTATCTCTTGGGGAGGGGGGGGGGGGGCTAAAACTTAAATAA